>LVTN01000532.1:94615-144462 GCA_001649415.1 Musa itinerans | reverse complement strand
TCATGAGAGGAATATCCTATATGTTCTTGCTCAGACAAACCCCTGGCCAGGGTCATTCGGGTTGAGAGAGAAAGAGTTCTCCGGGAGAATCCGATTAGAGCGAGACTCGAGTAGAAATTGTATGGGTCTGACAGTACCATGCTCGATATACGGTCCTTGGGATATTAGATGGATGAGGGACTATAGGTACATAGTAACTTAGGACAGACAGGTCCAATGGATTGGATTCCCCTGTATCGTCTAGGGACTACGACGTAGTGGCCTAGTACATCCGTAGTCGATGAGTCGAGTGAATTATTACAGAGATAATAATTCACCAAGTTAGAAGGAGTTCTGACATGTATGACTCACGGCCAGCTCGATATTGGGCCTAGAGGGTCACACACATATGGTAGGCATTGCGATGAGTAGAGGTTCGGATATGACATATCCGCCCGACCCCTTATCTTATTGGATATCCAATAAACCCCTACATTATTGGATCCCATGGACGAGATTCAGTAAGAGCCTATGAGAGATTATTGGATAGAGATCCACTAATCTAAAAGGCTTGAGTTATTGGATGCAGATCCAATACCTACTAGGGGAGGATCCATTAGGGTTTGACAAGGGACCTCTATAAATAGGAGGGATTCAGAGCCTCATAGGCTAGAGCCTTTGCATGCCTCTCCTATTCTCCTCCCCCTCTCCACCTCAGAGCAGGCCTGGAGTTTTGAGGAGTGTCGTCGCAGCCCTACTGTGTGGATCACCGCTAGAGAGGAGGACGCTTGACCTCCTTCACCCTCTCCTAAAGATCTGCAAGGAAATAGGGATATACGATCTCCCTAGGTAACACAATCTACTATATACGCAGTTTTTAAGTTTCGCGGATTTTGCGCACCAATCTTCGCACGACGACGAACATCTCTTTGGGAATAGGGGATTTTGTTTTCTTGTTCTTCCGCTGCGCATGTGATGTCGCCCCCACGATTTCCCAACAGCCTCTGCCTTAGACTACTGGACTTCCCATTGTACTTTGTCTAGTCGTCGGTTCACTAGTTGTAATTGGGCCCTAAGCGAGTCATCCATTGAATCCATTGACTAAGTGTCCGACTCGGGGAAGGCTGAGGCAATGTAGCAGAGTGGGGGGCATTGCATTACACCGTCAGGGAGCACAGATCCTCGGGTTGCCCCTCGACCAACTAGGGGTAGTCTTGGGGCACGATGGGTGGATCAATCGGGGTAGCTTCAAGGGGTGTGGGAATAAATGAGGGCTGAGCTGCTTGCCATGGTTGCGGAAGGGGTGCTATCTAATAGGCCAACTAGGGCAAGAGGGGAGCGATGGCTTGCATCATCCCAATTAATACTTGCTTTTGGTGGGTGAGATTTAGAAAGGTCTCGATAGGGATGACCAGCTATCTCACGTTGGCTTCTAGAGGGGAGAGCATGGGGTCGTCAAATAGGCACTAGTAGTGTCCCGGGATCTAAGCCGAGGTGGACCCGTCTACTTGCGGGAGGGAGGGTAGCTGCGCTCCTTGGTCGGAAGTATTATGCAGGGTCCTTGAACCTCCTCACTAGAATGCTCATTTAGGGGATTTATGGGTGGATAATCTTGCGATATTCGAGCTCTCCTTCTAGTGTCAAAATTAGCAACTTGATGCTATGGACTGAGAGTTGGTATGGTTAGGTCTTGTCCCATGGTGCGAGATCATCCAAGGGAGTCTTCTGGAGAGAGGGACGAAGTGACTGAGGTTGGACTAGGGTTGGCAAGGGAGATTCCGAGGTTATCTCGATGTGAGGTTAGAGTAGGTGGGATTTTTGCTGGGGCCCTGCACGACAAGTTGATGCTAGGTGAAATTCTCGACCCGACCCTTTTGAAGCGTAAGTTAGCCGCGAGGAATTGGATTTATATTAGGTGGGTTTTTTTTGGAGATCAATCCCCTCTTTAGGTGTCGGGGACTGATTTTTATACCTGCAGTGCCGGTGGGAGAGAACTATGGTTATAAGGGTTGCTTGTACCTCTTGTAACGCATTCATACGTGCGATCGACTCGTATAGCTCCCAACGACGTGGGTTGGCCTGTCCAGACTCCTATGGTGTGGCGTCGATTCATACCGCCCCGTGCGACATATGGTTGATAGAGAATGACCGTGGGGTTGCTGACTGCCAGCTCAGCTCTTTCTTACGTCAGACAAATGTCGCACTATCTTCCACGTTAGCTCTTTAATGGCCGTTAGTTAATGGCTTATGATTGGTGTCGAAATATTTTCTATCAATTATAAAATATAAAATTTTAGTTTTTTTATTGGGAGAAGTCGTCAAATTATTTAAAAAATAATAAAACAAATTACAAAAATAAAAAGGGGAAATTTTCGCAAAAGGGAAGGCAACGTGCGCGGGAGTACCGTCAGCTAGTGGAGTTACCAAATTAGGTCAGGTATTATTCCCTATTTCGGAACCCCTCTCCAGTATCGCACTCTAAATTTGCCATTTTTGTCTCGCCTTCCCTCTCCTTTCCGGCGAAATTGTTCTCCGTCTTTGGGGGTTTGATCCGAGTTATTTGTATACGTATTGCTGTCCTCGTTTTCCGTCGAATTCTTGCTATTAGGGTTAGGGTTCAATCGATTCTTCTCCGAGATCGCTCGAGATCGGAGGGGATAAGGGCGGCGGACCGGCGGAAATCGGTGTGCTAGGGTTTCCTATTTGGGGATCTTCGAGCGGCATGGTTCAGTTGCCGGACGCCGGCAAGCGCCGGGTTGATTCCGCCCCGCACGCGGGCCCGGAGGCCACGGCGGTGAAGCTGGAAATGGAGGACCCCTTGGACGACGAGCACGGCCCTGTCAACAAGAGATCCAAGGATGCGAGCTCTCCAAATCAGCAGGTAGATCTGTGGCTCTATTTCTCAGATCGTCGCTGTGTTATTACTTCTATTCGGATCTCATGATTTGGAAGAAAGAAATTGATATACGTCTTCTCAGAGCTTTTGCATAGCGTTAATTGTATGGTCATAAAGGGGGGTAATACGAACTTCTGATCCTGCCTTGCTGCAGGCTATGTACTACAATGTGCTTGAGGAACCTGGACCGTTGGGCCTTCGTCTCAGGAAGAGTCCGTCTCTGGCTGATTTGATTCAGATGAGGCTTTCTCAAGCAAAATCGGGTGGCACATCATGTGCTACTAGTTTGGGTAGCTCGGAGGTTGGCGATAACAAAGAACTGAAGTCCTCAGCTGCTTCGAGCTCGTCGAACAAGATCAAAGCTTCAAACTTTCCTGCAACACTTTTGAGGATCGGGACATGGGAGGTGAGGATTTTATTAGGTACAAATATGGTGGTATGTTGAAAAGATGCTACTAATCTCTTCTGTTATGTGAAGATTCAGTCATTTTCTGCGTCACTTTTGTGGTGCATTTTCGTATTCATGATGTATTAAACCGTTCCTTTTTCTGTTTGCCTATACATTACGAATATTTTACGTAGAGATTGACTGTGTATTCTCTGCTTCTTATTCTGTTTTCATGTCTTCTTGTTAAATGGTTCAATGAGACAGCTACAAGATAGCATA
Organism: Musa itinerans; assembly: GCA_001649415.1. Taxonomy (NCBI): domain Eukaryota; kingdom Viridiplantae; phylum Streptophyta; class Magnoliopsida; order Zingiberales; family Musaceae; genus Musa; species Musa itinerans. Next base: position 140,920 of record LVTN01000532.1, on the reverse strand, counting down.
TCACTTAATAATTTCAATTTCTGGATTTTCGTGTATGATTAATCAGATTAGTCTATCATGAATTACATAGTTTAACTGGGGGCACAACACATTGTTATGAATTATTAATGATGATGATGAACAGTATGATCATATTGTCTTTTTGTATGAAACTGTGGAAAAGTTTACTCAAGTTCTCTTGGCAAACAGTGTGTATCTAGATATGAAGGTGATCTAGTAGCAAAATGCTACTTTGCGAAACATAAACTTGTATGGGAAGTTCTCGAAGGTGGTCTGAAGAGCAAGATTGAATTTCACTGGTCTGACATCACTGCAATTAAGGCAACATTCTCTGAAGGTGGCCATGGAACCTTGGATATTGTGGTAGGATTTTGTTTAGTTGATGGGTGTTGTTTAAGTTAAGTTGGTCGTATCATCTCTTTAACAAGCCATGATTGCTTATTAGTTGGCAAGACCACCACTTTTTTTCCGGGAGACTGATCCTCAGCCAAGAAAGCATACACTCTGGCAAGCAACTCAAGACTTTACCAATGGTCAGGCAAGCATATATAGGTAATTTTTATTTTTCTTGCTCTGACTGACACTATATAAACTGCTTTGTCTTTCTGTTAGTCCTTTTTGGTTCTTTATATACATTGCTAAGTTTTGGTTTTGTGAAATATTTTCAAGAGGGCACATTTTGGCCCTGCAGTTGGATTCTTGAGCACTTGTTGATGAGATATTATATGCTAATGGCTTGCATGATTGAATAGTCCTTTATTTTTCTGAAAAAGGGGAAAGTAATTTGAACAGACTTGAGCTTAGCATTTTTGCTTTGTGTTGACAATTTGACATTCTGTATAAAGGACTGTGTTTCTCCTGTTGATGTCCATATCTGGGACCTGCTTGTAAAGAATTCACAAGAGAATTATGCATTCCATTTTTTACCTATTTTCATTAAAGCTAGCTTGAATTTTATATTGATGTCAAAGTGATAGTGCTTAAGATGATTGGATACCAGTCCATTTATATGGTTTTGTCGGGGTATTTCATTATCTAGGCCCACCGTACCGACAGACGTTAATGAAAATGTGATATACAAGTCCACGGGGTATTACTGAACAGCTGCTGGTGTCTTTTCATAATCCATATTATTCTTTAACCAATCTTCTTTTCACATAGAGTTGACATGTGAATTCTTAGAATTTTAAAATCTTACTCATATTAGGCACTATGAAGTGGGAAATATGTTGTAGATGGTTTGGTTTCTTTTTTCAAGATTAGTTTAAATCATGAGACGAAGAAATACTTCTTAATGGCTTTTCCATATATTCATTATTGATGATTACTGGTTATAAGTATATTACAACCTTGTAACACATTCTTTGGAGAAAAAAACATTCAGTTCCTAGTTCCAGATTGCAGTACAGTTTCAACCTCTTCCTTTCCCATGTATCATTGTCATTGCTAGGTCCATCTGAGGCATTGCGATATGACCCATCTCATACAATGAGGTCATACTGTTCATAAGCTCATCATAAAAGAAATTGTACTCGCAGAGCAAGATCTAAATCAATATGATTGTTATTTCTAATAATTAACAAAATACATCATACCCACGTCTCATCACTACTATTAAAATACACTAAATTATTAATTAAAATATCTAAATTAACTAGCAGTTTCTGATAGTGGGATAGTCATTAAGACAAAATTTGATAAACAGAATATATAGGAATGGTTTCAGATTCGATATGGCATCTACCTCGCTCTATCTCTGATGGCATTGTGATTGCTTCCCTCATTTTCGATGACATTTGTCTCTAATATTTCCTCTCTCTTATGCACTCTGAATGCTATGATCCCAACTCACATATCCCAACAAGATAAAAAAGAAATCCTATCTCCACATCCAACTGTTAATTAAAACCAATTTAGGATATTATCATTAATATTAACCTACATATTAATTTAGATATAACACATTGTCTCACTCAGTTTTGGGGAAATATATGAGATGCCAAGCTAATAAGCAGCTGCATTCGTTTTTCCTTTTTAGAGTCATATTGAATACCTCATCTGCCACAAGTCTGTAGATTTGAAGTTGAAAACTAATCACAGTGATTGCTTTCACTTTTGGCATTAATTATTTTTGTAAGCCTATGTTGATTGTCATAGATTTTCTCCCAATTCCCAACTTAGTGTAGAGGCTCTTCATTGTCCTTTACGTTTTCTTTTCTGAAAATAAGAACCCTGTACTTGAAAGAATATGCATGGTAAACATGTTTTTTTCATTTAGAAGTACTTGTAAGATTTTTCAAACCAGTGACAAGGATAACTGGTGCCCGCATTGACTTGACATCATGTAACTCTTTCCATTTTTAGAGCCTGAGAAACTACAATCTGAGATTGAGAAATTTGTTCACCAATCACATGAGTTCACCTGGTATCTCCTTCTCAACAGAACAGAAAAAATAAGACAAGAACCCACCATGCACAAAAAGGAAAAAAGAATGATACAAAAGTATAACATAATGACCACACTATGCTCTGTGTCTCCTTCGTTCCTTGTCTTCTCCATGTTTTTCTCTTTGAAGAATTTTTCCTATCTCTTTTGTATTTTTAGCATGACATTTGCATACAGAATTTGCCTCGAATCATACTACAAAAAATAGAAAAATCAAGAGATAAGGAGAAAGATTGCTTGTATCTTATTGTATAAGTACAAAATTAGAAATGATGACATACCATTGCTTAACTAGTTTTTAGGCTTCATTAGAATTGAAAGCTTCAACTCGTTTGAGATGTTGATTCTTGATTTGAATCAAATATATTGTTGTGCACCTTTGGGAAATAAATGTTTTCCATACTGTAAGAAACATCAATTTTTCTTTACCTCAATCAAGTTCTATGTGTTCTCATTGTAACTGTATCAAAATTCTTGCTGCAGGAGGCATCTCCTTCAATGTCCCCAAGGCTTGTTGAGCAAGAATTTTGAGAAGCTCATTGATTGCGATCCTAGATTAAAATCACTTAGTCAGCAACCAGATGTGTTAGATTCTCCATACTTTGAACCTCAATACTCTGTTTTTGAGGATCACAGTGATTCTAAAAGCCATATACTTGATGGCAGTAAGGAAGATTGTGGAGCCACTTTCTCAGGCTTTTGTGAATCTGGTTCTCCTTGTGCAACTTCATCACTGTCCAATAAGAGTGAAGTACGGGATTCTTTTGGGAGGACACCAGATTTTGATCCACAAGATACTCCTTCACCATGCTCAGGTAATGAGATTAGCTCTAGCAGTATGTTATGGGATTGGTTTTATATGATTTATTTCTTGGTAATTCATCTAACCTTTTGATTGAAAAAGAAGATAAAATTTTAGGTTGCGATGATCTTCTATGAGTAAAAGTTAGCTTATTGATTTTAGTTTGCTAATGAAACACATGCCTTCAGTTGTAACCTTCTGAAATTTAACCATTTTCTGGTATCACATATCTTTGGTAAAATTAGGTAGCTGGAGGTAGAATTTTGTTTTTGCACATCATGCATATAGAAATCCTTTTTCATAAACATGTTCCCATTTAAAAGAAGATACTTGATAATCGCACCTACATGCTTGATGACAAGTTACAAAACAACAAATTATGGAAGTCTCATATAAAGGGTTCCTCAACTCTGCAGTTAAGGCTTTTTGAGTTGATGTACTGGACCTTTTTCTTTCGGTCAATTTTTTTTCATTTTCACCGGTTGTAGTTTAATATCAAAAATAAGTTGTTGGCATACTCATTTTTCAACTTCTTTATTTTTATATACTAGATCATCTTATCATGTTTGCTTTCTTTTCTTGGAGGACTGATATCTTAGCCCTGCATATGACGTGTTGCTTTCCTGCTTGATATATCATCTGGTGTCTGTAATCGTCAGTCAAGTTTGATATTTGTCATTTGGGAAAATTGATGTGATATTAGCAGTATATAGCTGCTACTAACCTAGTAGAAAAGTTTGCATTCATCACCCAGCTTATGTACAGTTGTCTTTCTGCAGTTGTTACCACCCTCTGATGTTAGAGATCTTTAATTAAGTTGGGTGATATATACCTTAGGAGGAGGCTATACTTGGAACTATTAATTTCTGATAACTGTGTGTTGCTTTCTTATACAGGTTACTTTCAGTATTGATGATCTTTCCAGTAGTTCTTTGATTTTTTTTTTTCTAAATATGAACATAAACTATCATTGTAGGAGTCGAAGCTCGGTCAACTGAAGAAAACAACACTAGTAAGGAGGAAGAAAGGGGTCCTGACTGGTGGGAACAATTGAAATTGCCTGGACTAAGAGGATCTATGTCCATGACTGATCTTGTAAACCACCTAGGTCAACACATTTCCGAGCAGATGACTTCCGTCAATCCGTCCTTGCCTAGCAATGCTCTACCGAACAAAGAGGTTCTGGAAGATATAGCACAGTATCTTCTCAATGATTCTCAGTGTTCTGCCACTTCTGACGAACAATCCATCATCTCAAGGGTTAATTCTCTTTGCTGCCTGCTCCAGAAAGATAACAGAACAGGCACGATGCAGAATTCTCAAACGAAGGACAGTGCTGAAGCGCCAGTTGATGCTGGATCCGATGATGAGCTTGTTGATGCTGCACAACCACCCATCACAAGAAAAGAGTCTTTTGGGGAGCTTCTGATACTTCCTCGAATAGCCTCGATGCCGAAGTTCTTGTTCAATATATCTGAGGATGAAGAAAAGGAAACGAGATAGCTTGGCTTTTGCCAACATGTATGTATATATCACTTGAAATACTTCAAAAACTCTCTATTTTCTAGTTGCTGTTGCCATCTTAGATGCTTTTGAAAGATCAACGTTTTGAATGAAAAATAAAATGAATTCCCAAGATCCTTGTCACAGGACATCTTCATGCCCCTCTCCGTCATGGATTTTATGATAAAGATTTCACTGGTGAATCAAAGGACAGGTATGCATGAGTTTGCCGCACGTATGTTTGATGAAAGAGTGCACAATACTTTGTTTGCACGAGTGATGACGTGTAATTCTAGAACTGATGGGTTCGATTGGGTGCGTACGGAATTAGTTCGAGGAACATATGATATTGACGGGATCAACAGTGATCTGTGGAAGCAGCCTCTTGAGGTTACTGCTAGGGTTTCTTCCTGGCGTTAGTTTTTGGCTAATTTTATCATTTATGTTAAATTACGTACGCGATGTTTTTTATAGATTTAAATATAAGAGTTATCCACTGCATAATATTACTTAGATCAGCTCGTTTCAAGAGACACCAAGAAATAAATAGAAAAGAGTTAAATATCGATCAATATGATTTAAATTCATGTTATATCAATTAATACAGATCATTGTCGATCCAAATTTTCTCGTTAGTAGCCTAAATCTTATCAAGTTTGACCCCAAGAGTCGATTTGACCACCGGGGCATTTTAAATCCCGTCCTTTCTCCTCTTTCACTCATCCTCCTTTTTATTTTTTCTTTCACTCTGCATATGATTAAAGTTCATGATTGAAAATTAATGACAATCAAGCTATTGATTTGAATAAAAAATAGGTTGAAACTCGCAATATAGTGAAAAATTTCAATTTGAAGTTATAAAGCTTCTTTCTATGTTTTATTTATTATTTCATATAATCAAAGACATAAATACACATATTTACAAATATTAAACATGATTAAGATCATTATCTTGCAGTAGTCCAATTATGTCTATTTTCTTACATTTAGATTCAAATCGAGAGTATTTAAGATTAATCATATTCTTATGCATTTATTTACGCCTCATATACACATAATTTTTAAATATAATAAAATTATCATTAAATTAGGATAAAAATCTAAAGAAAAACTTTAATACCGACATATGATATGCCGATACCAATCGATCCGCCCGTCAACACGATACCACCTGTCGGCATAGTATGTGCTTTAAACATTACCGATCTATCCACCATACTATACCATTTATGTTGTCTCATAAGATTGCTGAAATCATGGGGGTTCCCTGCATGAAAGAATAGAGGCATTCACATGAGGTAAATAGGGATGAGAGTGATAGCCATGGAGGCTGGTGAGCCCAAGAGCCATGCAAAACTGAGTGTTCACAGTGTGCAGGACATACTGTGTGTTGCATAACTAAAGATACTTTTGATCATGTAATTGAATTAAAACGATGCAACCTCTGTTCTGTACATATAACTATTGGTGTCTTTAAACAACCTCCACTGAGTACAAATTTATATTCGAGCAAGAGACAATTATTTCCTCTCAACACCAACCAAGTTACTCATGCCAGCACCAGTATCTTGTTCTCATCCGATCTCAAGCTGCCCTCTCCAGGTGTCCCCGGCGCAGAAACACCACGCACAATAACCGGCAAGCATTATCCACCCGCATAGGCAATTTAAATCCACAATTCAGTCATCTTAAAATACAGAAACTCCAACAAAGAAGTATTTGATATGTATGTTCCTGCAAAATAACATCTCTGCATAAGGAATGACAAACCTTAATCTGATATGTATTAGAATCCCACGAACCTTTAATATATAAAAGCTAATATCCTACACAACACTAGAAATCAATATAACTTTGCTGTGTATTCCACATTTAGTAACTTTGCGCTGAATACTCTGCAGTATAATGTGGATGACAACATAGCCATGCGGCTAAGAGGAACAATTGTGTTAGGGTTAACTAACACTAAACTAAATATTCCAAGTAATGCTACTCTGTTTAGGCACTAAAGGTAGAACCCATAGCTCTAAACGGTTATACAACATGGCTAAGTTTGCCATGTAATTGGTCCAATAATGATTAAACGAGCTCCACGAATAGTGTGACGCATGAGAAGCTCGTTGACTAAATTAAGTGATGATCTATGACCGTGAATGAACATTACACCAAGAGCATATCGATCATTTTTCGTAGCCAATATACAAAATTACAATGATACCCTTAGCTACTAGACAACCTTTATTATAATAAATATCATCATGAAGGTCCGATACAAGGTTTTACATTTCAAGTTCCAGACTCGTGCCAGTCCATAGTCGGAGTAATATGTGTCAAGTATATACTAGTATGGGTCCAGTTTGTAACAGTATATACTGTGATACAGCGAAAAGGATGGAGAAAAGGAGGAAGATTGGTTAACAAGATGATTGAGAGGAGACAACAGAAAAGAAGAGGAGGCCAAAAGAAGAGGGGGCGAAGGCAGAGGAGAGGAGTACTAGATGAACTGGCAGACGGCAAACATACGATGCGACAATGAGAGGGCGGCGACAAAAACATGAGAACGGGAATCGTGCAAATGAGAAAGGTAAGGGAGGGGGTTATTAGTGTTTTTTATTAGAGTTAAAAAAAAAAGGACAGTAAGCCCAGTTCACCTGATTCACCAGACAGTAAGTCATGTACCACATGTGGACCACTTAAAATTAGGCAGTCCATGTTCCGATTCAAACCCAGACTAGTATGTGTGGTACATGTTGGTTTGGACAAAACATTATGCCATGGTTGGATCATGCAGTTCATACTGGTTTAGGCCAAATATTAAACCATGGTTGAATCATCCTCCACCATATACACATAAAAATCATTAAACAATTCTATCAACTCAAGCAACCATGAAGATCCATCCTCTAAAACGTGACTGTGATATAATGCCTATAGTAGGAAGGAATGTTGGACATGTTGAACAATGATGGAAGTTAATCCTCTATCACCATATCATGGGGATTTTCTCAAACAAGTGAAGACTTGCAACAATGGGTTGATCTTGGACCGAAATTAACACAGTGAAAATGATTGATGCATCTAGGTAGCTGGTCACCTATCAATTTGGGTTTAGATTTAATTAGGGTTGGGTGTAGTCTAATTTCAGTTTAAATTTAGGGTGTAAAAGACTTGATGTCCATCTTCTTTGTTCTGCCTCTCATGAAATCCAACTCGTAACTCTATGTTTCCTACCAGTCATCTATCTCCTTTACTCTTTATTCCCTTTATCCTATTTGTACTTTTTGTGTTGCATCATTGGATCTACAAATAAACCTTGATATTGGTGCAGCTGACGAGTTCATAGCCCATGAATATATTCAGATTATGAATAACCTTCATGGAAAAGAATATTTTCTAGTGAAGGACTGCCCCAACCTTGAGAATCTTTCTTTTCTATCTATTACTTTAACAACTCAAAGAAGTTCTTCCTTGTTGAGACCAAGGTTCGCCGTACTGTACCGTACCGGCGTTTCAACCCGGGCTCGGTACGGTATGGTACCGGTGTACCGAGCAGTACACCAGGGCATATCGAGCGGTACACCAGGGCATACCGAGCGGTACACCCTGGTGTACCGAATAATTTTATATTTTTTTCATTATTGTAGCGCTATAGCGCTGCTACAGTAGCACTGTAGCGGTACCGGGCGGTCCACGTACCGGTATGCCGTCGGACTGGTACGTACTGCCCATACTGGACGGTACCATTCGGTACTGCATACCTTGGTTGAGACTGACTAGACTCTGTAAAGACAGTGGTATACTTGGAGTATTAGCAAATTCCAGAATTATAGCTTGTCATCTCTTCAGTTTGCAAAAATTTTCAGTTCTATCTGCTGGAAACAACAGTAACCTCTGATTAGAATAGAGTCCTGTTTGATTCACTGTATGCTGATAGAATTAGATATAAGTTGTATCTAACTATGCAGACAATTGAGAAAAATATCACATGATATTTTCCAAAATATACCATGTAAAGGGGATGAGAGAGGAAGAGAAACAAACAATGAGAAAGAGCGACTACAGGCTTTCATCCAAATAAATGGACATATATGTCCAAAGAAAAATCCTCTCCAATGTCTCTGGGAAATTTTGGATAGAATATGCAGATATGGATTCACCTTTACAGTAAGGAAGTTAAATTTTGATAACTTCAAATCCTTAAGTAGATGCAACTGCAACACATATTTAGTATAAGTTTTAGATGGTTCTGGCTACCATAAAATTTCACTAGTGGGAAAAAGAACTACTTGTCAATGTGCTAATTAACACACTTTGGAAATGAATCAAGTTTCATCACACCTGCAGTTAAAGAAATATTGATCCTTAGTAAATCAGGTTGTATGTCAAATGAAATACCATAGAAAGAACCATGTAGTTTTTCCCTTTTATTTCTTCCATAAAATAATCGGATATAAGCTAGGCAAGATTTAAGTAACAAAATCATGAATCCTTGTAGATCAATATTTGAGCTGATAATTGGAGGTAATCATGTGTGCTAATGAACACACTTTGGAAATGAATCAAGTTTCATCACACCTGCAGTTAAAGAAATATTGATCCTTAGTAAATCAGGATGTACATCAAATGAAATACCATAAAAAGAACCATGTAGTTTTTCCCTTTTATTTCTTCCGTAAAATAATTGGATATAAGCTAGGCAAGATTTAAGTAACAAACTCATGAATCCTTGAAGATCAATATTTGAGCTGATAATTAGAGGTAATCATGTGAAATGGTACCAAACTATGCAATTAACTTAGAAGTTCAAAATTTATGATCCAAGATTAAGAAATGTACACTGTGGAAAACTAGCAAAGGAACTAACTTGTCACAGGCTTCAATATTTAGGAAATCTTCTGAAGAGAATGGTTGATGTCCTCGTCAAAGTGGAAGTTAATACAGGTACCTTGTGTCAGTTTTTTTTTTCCCAATGAAAGTCCTATTTGTGACACAGTTGGGCTGAGTCCACAACGATTGTCAATCACAACATTCAATTGCTTGGCAGATTTGGCAGTCATTTTAATGATGGGCAGAATTCAACTTGGCGTTCCATCTGCCTCATCCAGAGTGACCACTTAACAGCCTCCAGGAAATTTTCATTCCTTTGGAGGGTAGTTATAAGGTTAGTATATGTTATTCGATCAGGTTTGATTCCTTTACGTCTCATTTCTTGCACAACATTAACAGCCTCCTCCACCATTCCAGCAATTCCATATGCTTTGATCAACGTGTTGTAACTATACAAATCAGGTTCCAGTCCATGCTCCTTCAGCTCAGCAAACACCCGAGAGACCTCTTCAATCCAACCCTTTCTCCCGTAGATATTTATCATAATGTTGTATGTATAATGATCAGAAACACATTTTAATTCCTTCATTTTCTGCAAAACATCATTAAACTCCTCCAGTTGGTTGTCTTTTCCATATGCATCCAACAAGCTATTGTATGCCTCAAGAGAAACAGGAAAACCTGCGGACTGCATTTTCTGGATAACAGATTCCATACTCTTAATATCCTTGCTTTTCCCATGTGCTGCTATCATGGTATTGTAAGATATAACATCTGCCAAACCCTGCTTGCGAGCCATCCAAAATACCTTTCTAGCCTTCTTAAGCAGCCCGGATTTTCCATAGACATCTAGCATTACATTGAAAGTTATAGTGTTAGCAGCATGTCCATTCTGCATCATTTCCTCATACAACCTTGAAAGCTCATCCACCGGTAAAGCATGCCCACAACAATTTATGACACAGTTATACATTGCCTCATCCCATGCAATGACACTTTTAAGTATCCAGTAATAAACGTTTGCCAACTTCTGTGTCATGTCACACTTTTGGTAAGTTCGAAGCATGTCACGGAAAAGATAAATATCTGGAACAATATCTTTCTCTTTCTCCATCATTTCCAGAACAACACATGCATTCTCCAGTGATCCAGCTCTGATGTACATCCGCACCACTATACTATAGGCAACCATATCAAAGGTGACACCAGAGCCTTTCAATTCTAGATAAAGATTCTCAGCATCAGTAAATCTGCCCATGGCACTGTAAATATCAATCATAGAACACGTTATATGAAGATTCTGATGGATCTCAGAATTTGGCATCTGCTTGTATACCTTTACAGCATTTTCAAAATGACCAGCCTCCTTGCAAGAACATATCAACAAATGGTACAAGTTCTCCTCAAAATCACAATCTTCCCAACTTTTGTCCTGTAAAACTCTCAAAGCATCATCTAGCAATGAACATTTCACATAGGCCATAACTAAAATAGAACATGATGTAGGATCCAACAAAATATTCTCATAAAAAGAAGCTTCCAGTATGTGAGGCACCTTTTCTACCATTCCAATCCTTTCATATGCCTGAATAAGGCTACTCACTATTGAAGAATACTGGCAACCTGCCCTTCTCATGTCTTCAAGAGTTTGAACAGCACCTTTTTCATCTCCATGTCTTGCTTGTAGATTAATTAGAGTGTAGAAGTTGGAAGAGTTTGGCTGAAATCCTGAATTTTTGAGTTTGTCATAGAACCACAATGCCTCTTTGTAATTGTCAGTTCTGCCAAAACCTTCAATCATGGATCTATAGGTTGTTTCATCTGGATCTAAACCAACACTTTCAAGGGCTTGAAATAGATGCTTAGCAGCCTTCATATTAGCCACCTTTCCATACCCAGTGATCAAGGTATTATATGCAACAATATTCGGAGAGATCCCTGCTTTAAGCATTGACTTCAACACAGTCTCAGCCTCTTCTATCTTGCCTTGCTGACTGTAAGCGTTGAGACGCACTAACCAATTCTCCAAATCTGGAAGAACTTCATCCTTATCCATCACACTGATGACCTCCTCTGACTTGTTATACAGACCCAGACGAGTGTAAATGACGATCATGGCCGAGTATGCAGTGGTACACTTCAGTTTCAAGCTTCTCATGCGACGAAATGCAAATTCAGCCTGCGAAAGGCTGCATTTCTTTTGGAAAAGTCCCATAAGCATGCCAATGGTAGCAACATTAGGACGAATACCTTGTTCCAACATCATGTGAAACCACTTTGTCCCCCATCCGACCAGTCCCCTTTTGGCACACACATATATCAATGAATTGAATGCCTGAGCATTCAATTCACACTCATCAGAAGTCATTTCTTGAAGCAACATCATGGCTCTAGACCAATCCTCCTTCCTAGCCAATGCTCGTAGGGCTAAACAGTATGCATCAGTATTTTCCTTCAACTTTCCATGACAATTCATCCATTCAAAGAACTCCACAGTCTTCTCCTCGCTTCTCTTCTCAAGAACCTTTAGAACCCGGTTACAATGCTCCACACTAGAATCAGGATGAATGCCAGATATCACAGCCTCGAGGTCATCATCACTGATCTTGTCCTCAAATGATGAACAATTCCTACCGGAAACAATCCTCGAAACTTTATGTTGTGATGCTTTCTGCATTCTCTGGAGTCGACTCCATATGTTTCTTCCACTCTTGCGACCTGCATTCCTGCCCTGGAGCTCCAATACTTTTGGAACGGGATTATTAAGGGTCATATTCGCCTCCGAGGTTACCGAATCACCAATCTGAACAGCCTCAGTCTTTTTGACAGAGTCAATGGTCGAAACGGACCGATCGATACCGTCCAAGCCATAAACTCTGTAGTTCTTGAATCTAACTCCCGGTTTAGCACACAATCCAAATCGACCGCCAACCACGAAATTATCCCCAGCAAATTCCTTCCTGATCGCTGTGAACCTGATGCTAGAACACGATATCGATGAGATAACGCCAAGCAAATCCACGGCACACAGATTGGAGTTCCCAAAGGGATTACGCTGCTTCGACTCACAAATGTCCGGACCAGCAGCAAGACTCAGCGAACTCATGCTGTCCTCTGAAGGTTCGCCAGTAGAATTCACAATCTAAACACAGCAAAATGATAGAACGCCAAATCAATCACGACAAGATCAAGGACCGGTCAAAAACAGCGCACCGATCAAGAATCCAAGTCCAGAAAACAAACAGAAACTAGTGATCGAACGCGAGGAGGAGTTCCAAGCATTACCTCCACAGCATCGTTGAAGTGAGGGAGGAGGAGAACACGAAACGAAGAAGACAACAGAAACTATCAGGAAGGAGAAAAGGCTCCGAATTATATATATATATATACGGAAGAGAGGAACCAGCGATTTGGTGGCGTTCTTATCCCCCCTTCTGGTCTACAGGATTTCATCCTATAGCGCAGGATATGGCGATCGCAGATGGTTACCACGTGTCATATCTAACGGATGAGATGCAGCGGGAGGAAGTACATGCGACTTGGTTGGGTTGGGTCGTTAGTTTGAATCCGAGTCCGAACCCAATCGGGCGAATTCGACCCGATTTGCAACCCAATCTCATGAAACGCCTCTAATTCAAATAGATGTTGGTATGGTGGTGGTCTTTTTCTTTTCGAAAAAGAAAAAGGACTAATCATCAGCCACTAAAAAGAGAAATTACAGCAGCTATTCAAGAAAAATGAGAAAGAAAAGATGTGTTAGAGTTGATCACAGGATTAGGACTTTAGTGTCATCTATACATGTATTCCAAAACAAGATAAATTCGGAAATCAATCTCAGATTATGGTTTCTCTGAGATGTAAAATATATCTTTTGTTATCATCCCCATAGTATATGAGAAAAACATATATATTTTGATTATGATTTTTTATTTAATCAAAAATCGATTTTACCATATAGATGCTTATGACCTCCCTCTTTATGTCGTATAGTAATGATTAATCTGGTGTAATCTTTATTATAATAATACTATCTATAAATTAAATTATTTTATGAATTATATTTTACTTGATTAGTTCAGTGTAGAAGTTTTGTATATTGCCATCTAATTAAGTATTTCTATAGGCAACAGTGAATTTTTTTACGATAATTTGGCAACATGAAGCCAGTACATGTACCATCATCTATTTTACTGGCTGAAGCAAGATGATGAGAAGTAGGAAGAAGACATGAAGTGGCAGTTCATGTAAATATATAATGCAGCTTTTCTGTCTTCCTTAAGAAGCCAACAACAAGGAGATTTTACATGATAGGATGTAATAAATTAATTGCTGAGTTGGTGGAAAATATGATTGACTGACGTTTTTCTCCATCATCATATTTTGTCCAGAGTCTTCTCTTAAGCCTATGAAATATCAGTAATCAACTAGAAATGGAAACAGTGTTATAAAGCTATTCCCCACAGTGTTATCCATCCAAAACTTGTCAAGGTTGACTATCTTAAGAGCTTTGAAGGAGCAATAGCAAAGCTCAACAAGGTTATAATATGCATCCAATAGAGACGAAGCCAAAAGAACAGGTTGAATGATCGTAGAGCAATTTCTGTATACAATTAATCTTTTTTATTCCCATAAACTCATGACTAATGCTAACAATCAATTTTTGTCCACATCTTAAGACTAGCCTTTTGACATTTAACACAGCTGCAATGACCAAACATGTCCCTGTATTCCATTTAGAGTTGATTGTAATGCATCTTTTAGTTACTCATATTTTATCTGACATGAAGATCTCAGTCTGACAATCTAATCTTATAATTATTCCTCAGGAGGATATATATATATATATATATAAAGTTTATGACACATGAAACTCTCTTAGAAGAAAGGACTGAAAGAGATGGATCATCAAGGCATTAGGATCTTTCACAGGCCACCAGGAAAAAGAGCTACGGATTGCTCTCTCCACTATCAGAACAAACAGGAATGACCAAATGTGTGCTTTCCATCTTTATCTTCTGTCTCTCTAAATTCTGCATCAGTCTGAGCTGATAAAAGCTGAAATGTCTTTATCGAGCATTTAATACTGATGTGCAATAGCAGTTGGTAAAGTTCTTTTTAATAGTCCATTTCCTAATTAATTCTTCACAAGGTCAAAAAAGCAGCACTTGCAATGTATTACAGTTGTGGGAGGGCATGGCAGAGAAGCTACAACAGGGAGCTTGATGACATGATTCATATCAAGTCCTCGACAAGTAATTGCAAAGAAAGCAAGCTTACGAGGAATTCTTTTGACATAAAAAGCATCAAGCGTTGACCATATAAGATTCACAAGATCTTGCTGTTTGCTCCACTCTAGCCATGAGTGCAGGTGGAAGAAAAAGATTAGCCATACATGAAGCGCACACTACATTCAGCTTCCACTGAAGAGCAAGACCAGTTTCATACCATATTTTTGTGTCTTTTAGTGTCTCATCTAATGTTCTTATTCCATCAGTTGACTCGGAGCCATTACATTGATCTGGACATCCACTAAGCAATTCACATGTCAGTCCTTTCCATTTCAGTCTCCACCATTTTAGTTGGCACTCATTATGTGAATTCATGTGGAGTTCCATGGCACCATTGCTTAAGAAGAGTATAGCAAGTCACAGTAACGAGTTTTGTCAAAATGGATTACTATGCAGTTGTCTTAGCCAAACTTCTCCTCCTCCTCCTCCTCCTCCTCTCTTCTGTTCATCCCTTCTATCAGAGTGACACTATTCAGATCGAGCAAGTTGCACTTTTGGAGTTCAAGAAAGGCATAGTTGTCGATCCCGAAAACGTTCTTGGCAATTGGAGTGAGAGCACCTATGTCTGCTGGTGGAGTGGCATCGTTTGTGGTATGAAACCTGAAAGAGTGATCAGACTCGATCTTAGAGGTAAATCTTTGGGAGGAACAATCTCGCCATTTTTGTCGAATCTGTCTGGCCTTGCATGGCTTGACTTGTCCTTGAACTCATTCCATGGCCGGATTCCATCTGAACTTGGATCTCTGTCTCTGTTGAGCCTACTTGGCATGCAAGGGAATACATTACAAGGGAGGATCCCCAAGAGCTTCGCCATGCTTGCGAGGCTTCGATACATCGACCTCAGCAGTAACCAGCTTCATGGCAGACTTCCCGTCAAGTTCTTGTACAATTGCTCGCAGTTGAGCTACATGGATCTCTCCACTAATCGGTTCACTGGTTTCATTCCTCCACAGCTCGGAAACCATCTTCCTCTTCTGCAGAACCTTCTTCTGTACTCAAACCAGCTCACTGGCAGCCTCCCAGCCTCTGTGTCTAACTCGACGCTCATGGAGGAAATTGATGTTGAGGACAATTCCTTGAGTGGCAGATTACCGTCAGAAACCTTGATGCAATTGTCTTTTCTGAAGATTCTTCATCTCTCCAACAACAACTTCTCCAGTGATGATCAGAACTCCAATCTTGTCCCTTTCTTCAATGCTATCTCCAAACTGACTCATCTGGAGGAACTTGAGCTGGCAGGGAACAACCTGGGAGGTAAACTACCTGCATCTCTTGGCAATCTAAGTGTTAATCTGTCGGAAATCGATCTCCGAGGCAATCGCATTCAGGGGATGATCCCATCAGAGATATCCAAGCTTTCCATGTTGAATTGGCTGGATCTGTCAAACAATCTTTTGAGTGGAACTATTCCGTTGGAAGTAGTTCTTCTGCCCAACCTACAAAGGCTGTGGTTGTCCAACAACTCCCTCTCAGGAGAAATCCCATCTCCTCCTCATGCTCTGAACAACATAGGGCTCTTGGACTTGTCGAAGAACAAGCTCTCTGGCCCCATTCCTACAGCCTTAGCAAATCTAACTCAGCTAAGAAGACTGATGCTTAATGAGAACTTGTTATCTGGATCAATACCTTCAAGCTTGGGAAGCACAAAACTGGAGCTCTTAGACCTGTCCTACAACAGGCTGACAGGAACGGTACCAGCTGAAGTTGCAAGCTTGAGCTCCATGGCTATCTATTTCAATCTGTCACACAACCTGTTACATGGAGAACTTCCCATGGAGCTGAGCATGTTGAACAAGGTCAAGGAAATCGATCTGTCGTCGAACAACTTCAGAGGCCGCATTCCTGCAAGTCTGGGAAGCTGTGAAGTGGTCGAGCTGGTGAATCTTTCTCGCAATCATCTGCAAGGGCAGATTCCTCAGTCACTGGGCAGCCTACTAAGCATCGAATCGCTGGATTTGTCATTCAATCTCCTCTCCGGAGAAGTTCCAGCCTCGCTTCAGCACTGTGCCAGCCTCAGGCTACTCGATCTCGCTTTCAACAACTTCAGCGGACCGGTGCCGCAGGGTGGTGTCTTCGACATCTTGACATCGGAATGGATCCAAGGAAACCATTTCTGTGGGTCACTACCTGGCATTCCGAGCTGCCATCGCAAGAAGAGAAGCGCGATACATTCTCGCAAGGCTCTCATACTGCTCGCAAGCGTCGTCACCGTATCAGCTTTCCTGGTAACAATCATCTGCGCCACAGGTTACATGATCATAAGAAAGAAGATGATCAAAAGAGAAGATGGGGATCCCGACAAGCTTTCTCTGCGCCTTTCATCGAGTCACCCGAGAATAACTTACAGAGAGCTTGTCGAGGCTACAGAAGGGTTCGAGCAAAGCCGATTGATAGGGTCCGGTAGCTTTGGACATGTCTACAGAGGAGTACTGAATGATGGCACCTTAGTTGCAGTGAAAGTTCTGCAACTCCAATCCGGCAACTCCACCAGAAGCTTCAACAGGGAATGCCATGTGCTGAAGAACATCAGGCACAGGAACCTGATGAGGATCATAACAGCTTGCAGTCTTCCAGATTTCAAGGCCTTGGTGCTCCCATTCATGGCCAATGGAAGCCTGGAGAGCCATCTCTACCCGGCGGCAGAGAAGGCAGACTGCTCGCAGCTGAGCTTAGTGGAGCGGGTGAACATCTGCAGTGACGTCGCCGAGGGCTTAGCTTACTTGCACCACCACTCACCAGTGAAAGTTATCCACTGTGATCTGAAGCCCAGCAACATCCTGCTCAATGACGACATGACTGCCCTGGTATCAGATTTCGGAATTGCAAGGCTGGTTATGACCGTGGAAGAAGCAAACGCAGCAGGCGAAGCAGCATCCAACTCGACGGCCAACGTTCTCTGTGGATCGATCGGATACGTTGCTCCAGGTAAAACTTGCATTGCTTCGAATGTTTGAGATGACACGCACTTGAATCTGAAATCTGGTTTCATTCAGAGTATGGATACGGTCGAGCCGCATCGATAAAGGGCGATGTCTACAGCTTTGGAATTCTGGTGCTGGAAACAGTGACCAGAAAGAGGCCGACGGACGGCATGTTTGGCGAAGGTCTGAGCTTGCAGATATGGGTGAAGCGGCAGTACCGCAGTCGACTGGAGAGTATCGTGGACTCGAGACTGATGAGGGAGGCGTGCGATCAGAGTCTGGAGGTGAGAAACATGTATGAGGTAGCGATCGTGGAGCTGCTAGAGCTGGGTCTCGTGTGCTCCCATGAGAGCCCTTCAGGTAGGCCAACCATGCTTGATGCTGCAGATGACTTGGACAGACTGAAACATTACCTTGGAGGTGATACAACCGCAACCTTCACATCCAGCATTGGAGTCTCATCATCCAGCATCACAACAGATCCCTGGTAGTCTCTTGATGTTTCAATTTTTTTTTCCTTTTTGGTGTGAACACTTGGATTGCTCACATTTTGATGTTGGAAAGTTTGGATGTTGGTAGATGAATATTTCCTTATTGTTGATCAGCAGTGTTGACTCCTTTACCTGATCATTGCTGCGTTGATCACAAGAAATTCCAGAGAAATAGCTTTTCCTTTCTTAGATTCGAAATCTATCGATCCCGAAGCAAAATTAATTGATCCATCACCCAAGCCACCTACTCCAATTGTGCTGAAGAAGAATGGCTTAACTCACAAATGGAATTTAAGAATCTGATGTCTTAAAATGCACAATGAATTCCACCAGGAAATACCAACCATGCTATGCTACATCGGCAAACAGTTAGAATCGCCAAATAACGATCTTGCATCAAAATTAAGTTTAATGCATAAAGAATAATAACTATATGATTATTTTTAGTCATGAAAAAGTACAACAATCAGCATCTGTTACTATGATGGATCTGCTAAGATAACAAAAGCCAACTGCTAATAATCATCAGTTCTTTATCTTTTGAGGCAGCCTCAGCTTGATGTTAGAATGAAAGCAGCAATCAGAACCATTACCTGATAATGATTTCCATCAGAATAATATGAAATGGTTTTGTGGCCACAAATGACGATGTTTTTAACATCTGATTCTATCATCCACTGCCTCAATATTTACATTATGTAGTCGGGCAATCACCTCAGCTCCTGTTAATGAAACCTAAATGACAGTATCTGGGGAAAAATAGGATGTCATTACTATTTATTGCATGTATAAGCAGCTAACTTGTAACAATATTATGATTAGGTATACATAAAATCCAAAAATCCATGCAGGAAAATATAGTAATGATTACCTCTTGCTATGGTCCCAAGACCACGCTCCACAGGGCTAAACACTTGCAGAAACTTCTGTAACTGGTTTTTCCTTTTTCTTTGGCTGTTCCTGGGTCTTTTGCAGAACTACTTTGTTGGGCACGAGAACCGTGAAAATGTTTCTTTGGCTGAAGTTTTTAGTCTCCTCAGTTGCCAGCTAAAAGTTCCAATTCAAGAAAATGAAAAGATGCACAATCAGGTTTACTGTCAGTGTTATACAGAAAATTCCTATGGAAGACTAAAGAAAATGAGAAAATTGAACTATGCATCAACCAACACATTAACCAAAAAGCAATTGGAAGGTTAAATTCATTAATCTGCTGATCAGGAAAATAAATGGTCTATATGCAGTAGAACAAGTGCACGTAAGAAGGATTTTGTTATCTTGCCTACCATTTTGCAGGCATGCATTACCAGCTTAGGATACTTCCCCTACTAAAACATGAGATTGCTTAAACGAAATGGTCATATCCTGTAATTCTTAGTAAATTACTCAAGTGGACATAGAAGAAGTCAATTGTTATGGATATACAGAAATCAACACCTTCACAAGGGTACATTTACCATATATATACACAGTCAATACTGTCAATAACTAATCCACAAACCATTTGGTCCTGTTACATATGGCTTCATATCTCTCCTTTTGTCTCCTAGGTGACATAAAGTAACAAATAAGTTTGGATCCATGAGACAGCTTTTTTTCATCGTACAATATCCCAATTGCTTCATCTAAAATGTATCAATTTGTCACTAATGCCATACTGGTTCAAAGTGCCATTTGACACTAATGTATCAATTGATTCCTGGTTCCAATAATTTGTGCTACCTTTCCAATAATACTTAAGCGGGTAATTTTCTTAATTCCTCTTTTGAGTCTGATACAAGAATGAATTAACAGGCAACTTTGAAGATTATACCATTTGACAGTCATATTTTTTATCATATTTTATGCAATCATAAGGCAGAAATAGAAGTGGTCCAAGGGGAGAAATAAATTTCCAGCCAGAATGGGGCCTTTGAGGTCACGCCAGTCATATCATGCTAAGTTGCATCATGTTGGTAAGACCTTGAAGTCCGCCATGACACTGGTGTTTGAGAACTCAGTCCAAGGATCTAGTGAACATATACAAAATTCAATACATTTCTCTGTCCAAAAGCATATATACGATAGGACGAAATTCTTCGACACAATGATTAGGTTCATATGGAAATAACAAAAACATTTTTTTCTAAGTAATATAGTTTAGATCAATTACCTCCCCAATATCATTCTGAAAACGCTGGATAAGTTTTATAGCAATATTCCTGAATTCATTTTCCCGGCCTTTCAAATTTACTATGATCTTAACCTGAAGGAAATTAGATGGGCAAAAGCCTCACACTTCAATCTTGCAAGAAGAATACAATGAATCAGTATGAACCTTATCTCCATCTTTAAGAAACTTCTGAGCAGCTTTTAGCCTCACAGAATAATCATGAGAGTCAATGTTGTACCTGTCATTGGATATGTAAGCTTGTCTGGCTACAATGCAATTTGTAAATCATAAAACCAAGCACAAAATGTTAAAAAATTAAACTTGTTGAAATAAGAATACTTAAGATGAATGACAACATGATATTTCAAACTCATGGATCACACATTACTGAACATAGACAACATCACTCACGTGATTAACACCAATAAATCATATACCTGTTAAGCTGACTGAATTCTACACTTTAACAAATTTGGAAGAAAAAATATAAATGTCCATGAGAAAATAAGCTGAACTACATTATTAACCAAGGCATAAGGGCAGAGAAAAGAAGATGCCCAATGTATGAGAGGTGGCCTCAGTGCCCTTCCAATCTAGCTCATTATGATTGTCACACAGCTATGCAATAAATCAAGGATGTTAATATAGTAAATGTGTCATATTAGAAAGTAAGTGTTGTCCAAAAGGTTAAAGCATACCTGCGCAACATCATTAGAAATAAGTAGCTTCTGTACACTAAGAAAATAGGCATAGTAAATGCAACTCAGGAAGATAGGAAACTCAGGGTCTTCCTCTGGAATTCAAACAACAAAAAAGGTCTACTCTACTCCATGTAGATAGAAAACAAATTAGTCCTGTTATGTGCAACTGTCACAACACCCAAAAATTTTAGTCCATGGAAAGCTATACTCCTCATCAGCAAGTAAAGCTTTTCAGGTTGATGCTTGCATGTGATACATGATTAGGAAAAATCATCTAGGTATGTGACAAACAAATTGAATATGTAATGCATAATCATCATATCCTCTAGATATCATATATTCCATGTACCACCAAGTTTGAATCAAGATGGTTATGCATTCCATGTCTAGGTTCTACGTATTGCATGGCTAAACAGGCTAAATGTCCTCTGCAGTTAAATGGGTGTTGAAGTCATGACACGAGATGACTGGTCACACTTGAAGCAGTGGCATCAGCAATAAGCATCTACGACTGCCAAGGCACTTTAAAAACAGTTCTCAGCAACAAAATTGACAATATTGGATAGGCTATAGCATAAGAACAAACTGAAGGACAGAAGGCTCTACAAAAAGAAATTCAGATAAAATAACATGTTAAGCATTATGACCATAATATCATGGAGAAGTATAAATGATGACAAGGAAATACATACCCCATTTTAAGCTCCTTAATATCCATGCGGTTTGCTGCAAATTGTAAAGAATAAATAAGTATCTACAAATTATTTTCTTTCTCAAAAACAAAAAACAAAGGATGGGTCATTTACCAGCAGATCTCTTTTGCTGCACTTTTTTCTTCTTTTGCTGTTCATATTTATGTTTTCTGTACAAGTAAAATAAATAAAATACTGTGGAGTGATTATTTTTCATAGTGTAATATACTCAAAGATAATGTTGTAGACATTTGTAGTTGTATAAAAAGTCTAAACTATTACAACTGATAAGCAACTGGTGTCTAAGCACTTGGACAGAAAAATGTCACTAACATGAAACAATTATTGACCTACTTAAGGCAAGTGCAAAATAACTGAAACTGTCTAGTCATCATGCAGTACATACTTGTAGTCTGAACTCTCAAAGAGCCTAAGCACCGGAGGATCTGCGTCTATGGACAAAATTGCCTGAAAAAAAAAAGAGTACACATGAAAAGACTTCCAGACTATCCTATCATTTAATACTGTAAGTGCTGCTTAAAAAAAATCAAAGATTTCTCATAATACCCATCATACAGATAACTAAGAAAAATAGTAGAACAGCAAGTCAAATTGTTGAATCTCGGATTTTGATGATGAAATCAATTAATGAAGTTATGACCTAATTGGCGTTTGAGTGACGCAGGACTAACTTCGATTAAGGAAAGGTAAATTGATTGAAGCAGGAAGAATCAGACGTTGGGTCGGAGTGGAACATGTCAAAAGATTGGACATCGGGCCAAAGGACTAATCGACGTGTCGACTTAAGGACTTCGTGCCATGAGTTCGAGCATCGGGCCAAAAGGATCGAACATTGCGCCAAGGAGATTAGATGTTGCGGGAGGTCAACATGCCGATTGGATAATTTGTCAAAGGAGAGAACGATGTGCCGAAGGATTGGATGAAGCACTAGATGAACCAATGACATGCCGGACAACATAGGATTCATGCTTGCAATCATGTTTGTCTAGATCGAAGTAGTTTAGGTTGTAACTGAGTTGGTTTTGGATGTAACCATGCCAACTCAATTAAGGGCCCATTAGGCCTGATTTGGTGCTGAGTTGAGCCTATTGGGAGGCCCATTCAGTGACCCATAGATGGGTCAGGTAGTGGCACCGCCAGAACAAGTGGTGGTACCGCCTAGACACAGTCTCCCAAGTTGTGTCAGGCAGTGGTACCGCCAGATTGGGTAGTGGTGCTACCCAGTGTCAGTCTGGCAGATGATGGTACCGCCAGTTGTCAGCTTGGCAGGCGATGGTACCGCCAAGACCTGGGAAACCCGGGATGAGACTTTTTTTGTCTCCATTTTTTAAGTCATTTGAGATCTATAAATACCCCACTCTTTCCTACTTGGGTAAGCAAGAAAAAGAGAAAAAAAAGGGAAAGAATCCTTGAGAAAAAGGTTGTAATATCTCTTTAGTTAGTGAGTCTCTTCCTCCTAGAGTTAGAAG
Organism: Musa itinerans; assembly: GCA_001649415.1. NCBI lineage: Eukaryota > Viridiplantae > Streptophyta > Magnoliopsida > Zingiberales > Musaceae > Musa > Musa itinerans. The sequence continues at coordinate 117,610 of LVTN01000532.1, read as the reverse complement.
ATTTCTAAGGGAGGAGTGAGGTCTAAAAGAGCGGTGTAAAAGTTCTCTCCTGAGCCTGTGAAAAGGAGAAAGAGTTGCAAGAGGGTAGTTGATCTTCGCCCGTTGAAAGAAGATCGGTAGTAAAAGCCGATAGCCTCGAGTGAAGAGGAATCGGGAGTGGACGTAGGTCGGGACGACCGAACCACTATAAATCAGTTTGCATTTACTTTATGCTTCTCATTACAAACTGATTTACTTATTCACTACATTTACGAACGTTTTCAAGTTAAACGTCTTTCCGATACGGGCTTTATCGAACGAAGTTTTCTGAATCGACGTAATTTTATGTAAGCACTAATTCACCCTCCTTCTTAGTGCCGAAACGGTCATAACAATTGGTATCAAAGCCAAGTTTTTCTCGACTGGTTTAACACCCAAGAGAATGACTTTTACCGACAATCTAGAGGGATACTCTATCACTCGTCCTCTTATGTTCAATGGGACGGACTACACGTATTGGAAAACACGAATTAGAGTTTTCTTATTTTCTATGAACTTAGATTTATAGAATATTATCGAATATGATTTTCAAACACCTTCTAAACCTATAAATGAATGGAATGATTTTGAAAAAAAATCGTTTTCGTTAAATGCTAAAGTTATGAATGCTTTGAACAAAAATGAGTTTAAACATATTTCGATATGCGAAACTGCATATGACATTTGGCACACTCTTAAAATTACACATGAAGGCATAAGTAGAGTTAAAGAATCTAAAATCAATCTTTTAATGCATAGTTTTGAATTGTTTCGGATTGAACCAAGCGAAACCATTAGAGACATGTACACCCGTTTTATGAATGTCGTCAATGGTTTGAAAACACTTGGTAAATGTTTTTCGAACCTTGAACTTGTTAATAAAATTTTACGATCTTTTTCTAAAAATTGGGATCCAAAAGTAACTGTTATTCAAGAAGCAAAGAACTTAAACTGTTTTCCACCTGAAGAACTCATAGGGTCATTAATGACCTATGAAATGACGTGCAAGACACATGATGAATATAAGAACAACCTTCCAAAGAACAGGAAGGATTTGACACTTAGAACAAAAAGAGACCACTTGAGCAAAAGCTCAAGTGATGATGACTTTGAACACCTCATAAGAAAATTTAAAAAGTTCATAAAACAAGAATCTAAGAATAAAAACGAACTTAAAAAGAAGAAGCTGCCAATGAAAAAGAAAGTATTCAAGGTGACATGGGATGAATCAAGTACATCCGAAGACAAAAAGCAAACCAATGAAGGCGAGGTGGCAAACTACGCTTTGGTGGCTTTCAACAACGAGGTATGCTACTCAACTGAAACTTCTTTACTTTACAACAAATTACTTAATGTTTTTCATGATCTGTATGATGAATTTAAATTAGTTGGTAAAAAATATAAATTGTTAAAAAAGAATCATACTTCTTTTTCTAGTAAATTTGAAAATTAAAAAAATGAGTGTGTGACAATTGTATGTTAACTCCTTACATTAAGTATGAAGAGTTAGATTCACTTAAGAAAGAAAATTTATTATTAGAACAAGCATTAGAAAATTTTAAAATTGGTAGCAAATCATTAAACATGATTTTTGCCAATAAAGGTCATGTTCGTAGAAATGAAGGAATCAACTTTGTGAATAACACTCAACAAAAGCCAACCACATTTGTTAAAGGACCAACATTGCATGTTCCCCTTAAGGTTAGGTGTAATTTTTGTGGTCGATATAGTTATTTTTCTTATAAATGTTCATTTAAAAAGTATGACTCATATAAATTGGTTTGAGTTCCTAAAGGAACCATGAATGACTTAATGTCAAAAATTAAGATAGGTAAATCCAACCATGAGGGACCTAAAGCTAAATGGGTACCTAGAACAAACCTACCCTTCTTGTAGACATCTCTAAAATCGAAAGCTAGGAACAAAAGATGATATTTTGATTGTGAATGCTCAAGGCTTATGACCGGAGATTCAACACACTTTTCAAAGCTCACTAATCGAAACAATAAATGAAAGATATTAGAATTAGAATTATTAACAATTTTTTTCGTTAAAGATGTTTTATTTTTTAATGTGTTATATTATTGATCTTTGTCATGACGAAACTTGTTTTTCGGTTTTAAACGATGATGCATGAATTTGGTATAAAAAACAAATGCATGGTTGTATGAAATAAATCATATAAATTGAAACACAAAAAAGAGAATACAATTCTTTTGAAAATGTCTTTATCTCTATCCTATCAAGTTTTCAATTAAAGATTAATGAATCTATTTATGTCATTTTGAATCTCTTGAAAGTGATTTTGATGATTTGACAAATTGAATTTGAATGAGTTTTATTCAAATCTTTCATTTGATGCTTGAGATTTTTTATGAATCAAGATCTTTGATCTCCTATGTTTCTTTTTGCTATTTACTAAAGAGAAGAATTATCCAAATGAATCATGGTTTCTCTTTTGATTTTTCAAAATTATAACTTAAGATTTTTTTTTATGAATCAAGATCGTTTACTATGATTCTTTCTTTTCGCTATTTGACTTATCAAAATAAACCATGATATATCACTTGACTTCTTGATGTTTACAACTTGAGTTTTATTATGTACAGTTCCTTTGTATCTATGGTTGTATACCTTTTGTCATGATTTGAAAATTGATGTAAAGGGAAAAGAATTACAACATTGTATTATTCCCTTCTTTTAAACAATGACAAAGGGGGAGAAAGTCTTGCTAGCTTGCACATCGTAAAGAAAAGAAAAATTGCTAGCTTACATATCGCAAAGAAAAGCAATAAGTGTTAGCTTACTCATCTTAAGATAAACAAAAATTGTTATCTTGCATATCTCAAAAGAGAAGCAAGAATTGTTAAACTTGAAAATTTCAAGAAGAAATAAAATTGCTAAACTTGCACATCTCAAGAGAAGCAAAAAGTGCTAGCTTACTCATCTCAAGATGCAAAACTTGCAAACTTGCATATCTCAAAAGGGAAGCAAGAATTACTAGCTTGCACATTTCAAGTAGAAGCAAATATTGCTAACTTTCACATCTCTAAAACTTGCTAGCTTGAATGTTCTAAAGTGACGTAAAACTTTCATGTTTCAAAAACTTGCTAGTTGCACTTTTCTCCTTTTTGTTGATGACAAAAGGGGAGAAGTTATGATGATGATTTAAAATTTGAATCATGCATTGTATGATGTACTTTGATGTTTTCAAAATTATGATTTGAAATTTGAATATTTTGGAATTATACATCATGATGATTTGAAATTATGTTTATAATGATGATGTATGCAATGATTTGCATATGATGCAAGTAATGTTTATGTTGATATAATGTGTTGCATATGATTAAAATCGTTTCAAGTTGGATTAGAAGGATATCATTTATTTGAATTTAAAGTTTAATTCAATATGACATAGAGATAGGGGGAGTTTAGTTTAAACTCCGTCATCAATTGGTTTTCATCATAAAAAATGGGGAGATTATTGAATCTCGAATTTTGATGATGAAATCAATTGATGAAGTTATGACCTAATCAACATTTGAGTGGCGCAGGACTAACTTCGATCAAGAAAATACAAATTGATTGAAGCAGGAAGAATCAGACATTGGGCCGGAGTGTTAGTCAGAAGATTGGACGTTGGGTCGGAGGACTGGTTGACGTGCCGGCAGAAAGACTTCGTGTCATGAGTTCGAGCATCGGGCCAAAAGGATCAGACATTGCGCCAAGGAGATCGGATGTTGCGGGAGGTCAACATGCCGATTGGGGAATATGTCAAAAGAAAGGACGATACGCCGAAGGATTGAACGAAGCACTATATGAACCAATGATATGCCGAACAATATATGATTCATGCTTGTAATCATGTTTGTCTGGATCGAAGTAGTTTAGGTTGTAACTGAGTTGGTTTTGGGTATAACCATGCCAACTCAATTAGGGGCCCATTAGGTATGATTTGGGGCTGAGTTGGGCCTATTGGGAGGCTCATTCAGTAACTCATAGATAGGTTAGGCGATGGCACTGCCAGAACAAGCGGTGATATCGCTAGTGTTAGGCGGTGATACTGCCAATGTCAAGCGGTAGTACTGCCAGACTAGGCGGTGGTATCGCCTAGTGTCAGTCTGACAGGTGGTGGTACCACCCAAATTGGACGATGATACCGCCAGGACCTAGGAAACCCGGGATGAGACCTTTTTTAGCTCCATTTTTGAAGTCATTTGGGGTCTATAAATACCCCACTCTTTCCTGCTTAGGTAAGTAAGAAAAAGAGAAAAAATGGAGAAAAAATCATTAAGAAAAAATTGTAATCTTTCTTAGTTAGTGAGTCTCTTTCTCCTAGAGTTAGAAGTGTTCTAAGGGAGAAGTGAGGTCTAAAAGAGGTATAAAGGTTCTCTCTTGAACTTGTGAAAAGGAAAAAGAGTTGTAAGAGAGTAGTTGATCTTCGCCCGTTGAAAAAAGATTGGTAGTGAAAACCGGTGGCCTCGAGTGAAAAGGAATCAGGAGTGGACGTAGGTCGGGACGACCGAACCACTATAAATCGGTTTGCATTTACTTTATGTTTTTCATTCTCATTACAAATTGATTTACTTATTCACTACGTTTACGAACGCTTTCAAGTTAAACGTCTTTCCGATATGAGCTTTATCTAACGAAGTTTTTCGAATCGACGTAATTTTACGTAAGCACTAATTCACCCCCATTTTAGTGTTGAAACGGTCTTAACACAAACAAGTAACATGTCACAACCAACACATTTGAAGTGTGTGCTTCAATTTAACCACTACAACATCCCAAGATAATGGAATCTTGAAAACTCAAAAGCAATCAAGCATCCCTGATAAAGTTTTCAAATTGACATTATGTTACTTTGATGGAGAGAAAGTGTCTATTAGTTACCCAGGCATCAATCCAGATAAACTCTATGTCAATTCAGTGCCATGCTGATGAAATACTCAGATTTTCCTCTTAGTCCAAACTTCTGGGTGTAAATCTTAGTGAGTTTCAATATTCATACTGGTCATCCTTTCTGCCATGACAGATTATATAACTTCCCTGCTAAATTTTAGCGGGCACAGGGAGTGTCTATACCTATAACTCACATCATGCATCTACGCTTATTTGGCATCATGTTTTGCTGCTTCTTTAGAATTACAGAACTGCTGTACTGTGTTAATGAGCTGGTTTACCAACAAACTGAAAAGTCTTACCTTTAAGTCAATAACATTGTGGGATGACCAAAATTCACAAATTGATTATACTTGTACATATATTTTTTCTGTAATTTCTTTCCCCAACTATTAAGTTACTCGTTCCAAATTAATCTTGCTTTATCCTAGAATCAAGATAAATCAAAGCATTTTATTTGCAAATATTTATAGTCATAAACATCAGACTTGCTAATAAGACATACCAGAATCAGATCAGCATCATCTGCCATCTGTATGGCCTCATCGATTGACACCACACCAAGCTACAGAGAAAAGCACATAGAGTAACCCACTGAAAGATGCAGATGATAAGACTAGCACCAAAGAAAGGCAGGAATCCAGACTAACCATATTTTGCTGCTCGTCTAATAACCTTACAGAAGATGACCTGAAACAAGATAAGGTAAATGATACTTGCATGGCCCAGTTAGTAGTAAGAGGTAAACCAAAAATTCATTAAATGTAATAAGTGGATGGATTCTCTGGCAGAATGATTTGGTAATACCAGCATAAGCCTCTAAGGATCCATCATAACACACGTAAATCTTTCATCAATACATCAAGAACAAAGATTAAGAAAGCAGGTCATGAGATTAAAATATGGTTCACAGTCAAAAGTTCATCATTTCTTCCAAACATCAGATAGTGCAATTCGAAGCCTCACCAAACATTTTAATCTTCTAAGTAGAAAATAACATTTCAATTCCGAACCTTTACTTTTCATCAACAACGCTTTAAAGATCTCCGTTTCAAGCAAAGTAGTCATCGGTACCAGAAAGAAAAGATAGACCCCTAAATGTCCGTGCACCAAAGAATTCAATCATGGTGAGAAAGAAAAAGCATACTTGACCCTGTCAAGGTCGAGGGCAGCGTCGTAGTCGGCGTCCGCAGCGGCGCGGCCATCTATCGGGCGCCTCCTGGATGGGCCACGCCAATTACCCCCACCGCCGAAGCGGGCGACCACGGCTACGAGGGGACGGCGCCCCCTGACCCGGTTCATAGGGATTTTGAATGGGAGGGGAAGCGGCGCCGGGCGGAGGCGCCTCGAGGGGTCGGAGACGGGGGAAGACAAGGAGGGCGAAGGGTTGAAGGAACAGACGGCAATTCTAGCCATGCTTCAGCTTCGATGGAACAACGGCGACGATGAGTAGCAGGTGGATAAGGAATTGGAAACTTTAAACCCTTAATTCTCTCCTCCGCGATTGGTGAAGGAGGGAAGGAGGAGGAGGACGGAACGGATTAGGGCGGGGTTTGGATCAAATGCCATGAGCGTAGAGCAACAGATTTTGTTGGTGGGCTTCCTCTTCTTATCCACACGACCCGCTCGAAAGGCGGATGCGAATGGGCAGTGTTTCTGACCCGTGTTTCTGTTTTGTTTTGTTTTTCCTGTTTTCCGAATCTTAGTGCTAGAAACAGAAACAACACAGTGGAGTAGTAAGGATGATGCTTTTTGTTTTATAAAACAAGTTTGATGGTTGCAGTAACTTGTAATAATGATCACATAGTAAGTATATTTCCAGTTACAAATTTTAATACTATATATTCATTAAAAAATTCAGGTTAATAATTTCTATATGCATCTCTTCATATATTAAAATCCTCAATATGTACCTTAAAAAAACCACCATCATAATAATCTTTTTAAAGATGTTATTGTCAATGAAAATTTCAAGTAACAATCAAATAATAGCCAATTTTAAATATGGTAAATACATTTGTTTAGTTGCTACAAAATATTATGGAGATGTTCCTGATTGTTTTCCATATAATTCATGTTAGTGTAGTCAACCACATCCTCTTTGATGTGATAGAATAAAAATAGATGACTGGTCACAATTACATATATAAAGATGATTAATATTTTAATATCTCGATATTTATTGTTCATATTTGTTGTTGTGATCTTTTTCATTGTTTTTTGGTGTCTTTTTCTTCCTTGATGATCAAGTTTTTCGCGTACAACCCTCATAGTCAAATTCATTTCTATACTATATTAGAAAATAACATGCAGTTTTGTATACATTATTAAAGTTCTATTCACTACAATCACTTCCAATCTCGCTCTCGAAATCTCAATTTCTATTATTTATCATATAGTCCTAAATTATCTGTACAGAGATCATGTCCTTAATCCAATATATTAGCACTCATATTCTCATTAGAATTCTTAATCAGCATTTCAACACTGAAACAATAGAAAAAGTTTAGTACATGTTTTAATAAAAATAATATATTAGGAAAATTCTTTTTGTTATTGTGTGATCATCCATCACTAATCTCTATAAATCCGATATATCACTATCATATTAATATTTTAAATATATTTAAAATTATATTATTAAAAAAATAATAATTTAGTTATTATAGACTGATATGACGTCCACTTATAAATATATCAGTCTGACCCATACAGAATCTTCCACATTAGTTGTGATTAAGAATATTTTATATTTTTATAAAAAGAATTATGAGATAATTATTTGAAACTTTAAAATTAGATTTTTTTTCGGTAAATCGACCGTAAAAAAAAGCCACTTCCATCTTGAGACAAACTCGGAAGGATGATAACACCATGGAATCGTGGAGCAGGTTCTCGCTGGCCACCGCAGTTCTCACCCTTATCTTCTCACTCACAGATGCATCTCCTCCTTCCTGTTTCAGTGGCAGCGTCTGCTGGATACCGTCAGCTCTCTCGAAACCTCTCCTACCATTCACCCCTACCTTCCTCCCCATCTCTCTCTCTCTCTCTCTCTATCTCTCACCGCTTTATCCTGCGCGCATCAGAAGCTACTAGAAGAGCACATCCCTTGCCGTGCCTTCGAGACTCGGGTCGTCCGCTGGATACCGTCAGCTCTCTGGAAACCTCTCCTACCATTTACGCCAACCTTCCTCCCCACCTGTCCGCCTTCAACAGTGCCCACCTCTCGCTCTCTCTCACCGCTTTATCCTGCGCGCATCAGAAGCTACTAGAAGAGCACATCCCTTGTCGTGCCTTCGAGACTCGGGTCAAAACATGGTCACAGAATTGCCATGGACTCGTAGTCTCCCCATCCTACCGTTCGAATGAAGTAACATATAGTCACGGTGTAAGGGCTTTTCAGTAACTTCATCGCATGCTGCTCCCCGAGACTTCTACCGCCTTCCTGTGCCGCTGCCTTCGAGAACAAGCGCTCTGCTATATATATATGATATCTTCCTCATGTCCGACTGCATCGAATCAAGAAGTACAGGTAGAATAAGAAGGTTTGTGATGGCTACCATTGGGAAGGGAAAGGCGATAGGGATCGACCTGGGGACGACGTACAGCTGCGTGGGGGTGTGGATGAACGACCGGGTGGAGATCATCCCCAATGACCAGGGCAACCGCACCACGCCCTCCTACGTCGCCTTCACCGACACCGAGCGCCTAGTGGGCGACGCCGCCAAGAACCAGGTGGCCATGAACCCCAACAACACCGTCTTCGACGCCAAGCGCCTCATCGGCCGCCGCTACTCCGACCCTTCTGTCCAGTCCGACATGAAGCTCTGGCCCTTTCGCGTCATGCCCGGGCCCGGGGACAAGCCCCTGATCGTCGTCACCTACAAGGGCGAGGAGAAGCGCTTCACCCCCGAGGAGATCTCTTCCATGGTCCTCTCAAAGATGCGGGAGGTTGCCGAGGCCTTCCTGGGGCAAACTATCAAGGACGCCGTCGTCACCGTGCCCGCCTACTTCAACGACTCACAGCGCCAGGCCACCAAGGACGCCGGCTCCATTGCGGGGCTCAACGTCATCCGCATGATCAACGAACCCACTGCCGCCGCCATCGCCTACGGCCTCGACAAGAAGGCCGCTCGCACCGGCGAGAAGAACGTCCTTATCTTCGACCTCGGCGGTGGCACCTTCGACGTCTCCCTCCTCACCATCGAGGAGGGAATCTTCGAGGTCAAGGCCACCGCGGGTGACACCCACCTGGGCGGGGAGGACTTCGACAACCGCCTCGTCAACCACTTCGTGTCTGAGTTCAGGCGCAAGCACAAGAAGGACATCAGCGGCAACGCCCGTGCCCTGCGCCGTCTGCGCACCGCATGCGAGCGCGCCAAGCGCACCCTCTCCTCCACCAGTCAGACGACAATCGAGGTTGACTCCCTCTACGAGGGCGTCGACTTCTACGTTACCATCACCCGCGCCCGCTTCGAGGAGCTCTGCATGGACCTCTTCCGAAAGTGCATGGACCCCGTCGAGAAGGTCCTCCGCGACGCCAAGATCGACAAGGGGCAGGTGGACGAGGTCGTCCTCGTTGGTGGCAGCACCAGGATCCCCAAGATCCAGCAGATGCTGCAGGACTTCTTCAACGGCAAGGAGCTGTGCAAGAGCATCAACCCGGACGAGGCCGTGGCCTACGGCGCCGCGGTGCAGGCCGCCATACTCACCGGCGAGGGCGACGAGAAGGTACAGGACCTGCTCCTGCTCGACGTCACCCCGCTCAGCCTCGGCCTGGAGACTGCCGGCGGGGTGATGACGGTCCTGATCCCTAGGAACACCACCATCCCCACCAAAAAGGAGCAGGTCTTCTCCACCTACTCCGACAACCAGCCGGGAGTCCTCATCCAGGTCTACGAGGGCGAGCGAGCCCGGACGAAGGACAACAACCTCCTCGGCAAGTTCGAGCTCACCGGCATTCCCCCGGCGCCGAGGGGGGTCCCGCAGATCAACGTGACCTTCGACATCGACGCAAACGGCATCCTGAACGTCTCCGCGGAGGACAAGACGGCCGGCGTGAAGAACAAGATCACCATCACCAACGACAAGGGCAGGCTGAGCAAGGACGAGATCGAGAGGATGGTGAAGGACGCGGAGAAGTACAAGGCGGAGGACGAGGAGGTGAAGAAGAAGGTGGAAGCGAAGAACAGCCTGGAGAACTACGCCTACAACATGAGGAACACCTTGAGGGACGACAAGATCAAGAACAAGCTAAGCGAGGGGGATCGGGAGAAGATCGGGAGGGCGGTGGAGGAGGCGATATCGTGGCTGGAGGGAAACCAGCTGGCAGAGGTGGAGGAGTTCGAGCACAAGCTGAGGGAACTGGAGGACACCTGTAACCCCATCATTGCAAAGATGTATCAAGGAGACGCCGGGGGCGCCGCGGCCGGGTCAGCACCGGGTGGGGAAGATGGGTACGGCTGGAGTGGTGCCGGTGGCGGCGGGGCCGGGCCGAAGATAGAGGAAGTGGACTGAAGGTGTTGTGTGAGCTGCCATAGAAGTAGACCGAAGGTGTTGTGGATGGTACACGGTTTTCAAGTGCAAGGCTTTATCAGTAGTTTCTTTATCGGTAGCTGTGACTCTACTGTCTGTTCGTGTACATAGAAGGAAACTAGACGTTTAGTAAGTTGCTTTATTTCGTCCATGTTTGCTGCTCCAAAGACCTGAGAGGGACCGGCGTCACAAGCTGTTGGGCAGCTTGTGTGTACAAAGATGAGTGAAAACGACTGAGCTGAAACCGGCAGCTGGTAGCTATAGCACGCATAGGCTACGTGAGTAGGATGGAGCCAGTTATCGTATTTGAGAGATTTGAATAATATGATGGAATTGCTAGTTGAGTCGGCTGCGCCTGCAACCATTGCTTTCCCCTCATCTGCTTGTATCGATGACATCGCTAACAGTATATCTGTTAATTTAAAGATTTATTTTAGGATAATTTTAATTTTTTTTATTTTTTATTTATTAAATAAGTTGATTAATATAATTTAAAGATAAAATATTTTTTATTTTAATTATTATTTTAATTTTTAAACAGATATATTTACTAGAGCTCAAGTCAAAGATAGTTGAATATCTTAAGAAGTTTAATATAATGTTTTTTCACTTTCATCCTTTTTTTTAATTTTATTTGATTTGATCTTAAGTTTGTTATTACTATTTATGAAAACAGTATACGAGTATGTATTTTTTTTCTTTCATCCTATAGTATCAAAGTCAAAAGGTGATAATATGTATTTCAATATCTTCATAGTATAAAAAAGATAGCTTAGATTACTCGGGTTGATGGGTTTGGATCTTCTTAGTGAAGAAAAGATAATTTCTTAGTGAAGAAAAGATAATTTAGATTACAACAGTCGAAGTTAATGGATTTGGTATTGAATTTTTCAATCAATTTAATTATATAATATGAATGGATTTGATATTGAACTTTTCAGTCAATTTAATTATATAATATGAAAGATTTATTTGAAGTCTTATCTTACGGGGGAAGATCGTTAGGATGTGATTGGTGACAATACAACAATAACATTACATGGAGATATCATGAAAAGTTGGATGATATTAAATGCAAAGATTGAATTTATGTTAAAGAGATATATCTCTTATGATATCTTTGTGATTGTAAATCGGTTTTAAAGATTTGACTCATTCTTAATTCATTGCTTAATAAAAAGAATATGCCTGGGACAAGAAGAAGAATTTAACAAATATTATTTGATATATTAATTTTTTAATATTTTTTAAGATTAAAAATTTATGTTTAGCGATATCATTCTTATATCCAAATGAGTCAATTTTTTATGCATGAATGAAACGTTATATTATTCGTGGTATTTGAAAAAAAATATTTTTTATGTTATATCTATTTAAGATGGGTTCAATAACCATATGTAGAAGAGTTGAAAAATCTTCTTAAAATTAAAAAATCTTTTTATTTCTTGGGAATCACTAGCTCCCTTTTTATAAATAAAAAATTAATAATAAAAAAAATAAAGAGAAGAATTATGATGTTAATAATAAGTCAAGAGTTTTCTTCGAGCAATGGTATAAATCAAAACAAGATCAAGTGCTATAGGTATGATTAGAACATATTAAGAAAAATTATTATATTAATATTAAAAGTGAAAATATTGTAAATAAAGAATATTGTTCCAATGCTATTAATGAATATTGGTTCAAATGTTTTATGATTGAAACTATTTTAGTGAAAGTTATGACATCCATTAATTTCAAACATAATTGGATAGTTGATTCAAGATGCAATCATCATCTCATTGGTAATGATACCAAATTCATTAATCTTCGTCGATATAAAGAAAATGATGCAATTATCACAACAGATGATACTATTCATCAAGTAGAGAAAGAAGATACCATCATAATCTCATATAAAGAGAATGATTCTAGTACGTAAATATCTTCTGTTACAAATGTAGTTGATGCATGAAATTATTTTCTTTTTTGATCCTAATAAAATCAAGTTTCTTTGCGACAAAGAATTAAATATAAATACAATATACACACTAATAAAATAGTCAAATATTTATACATTTTATTAATATCTAACACTTATGTTGATAAGATGAGTATAAATAATGGTGTATCAATCTAACGTGCTATGCTTAGTCATATATATATTTAAATTAAATATTATAATATAGAAAAGTCTAATTAATGGTCTTCCTAATCTTACTACTTTTAATGGTAATGAAGTTATTAAAGGTTATCAATATGACAAAGTACATAAGTAACCTTTTGATAGATCACTTTTGAGGTATAAATTTTCTTTAATGGTTCATATTCGAACTTTTATCTTAGATTCTCGTTATATACTTCTCTTTATTGATGATTTTATAAGATTCACTTGTTAAATCTTGGATTTTGATGATGAAATCAACTGATGAATTTATGGACTAATACGTTTTTGAGATATGTAACATAGAAAATATTTTGATCATGGACTTGAACTATCAAAGGATAAATTCTCGAAGTAGGAGAATCGAACATTATGTCGGGAAAAGTATCATGTCAGAAATTGGATGTTGAGCTAAAGGATTGGTCTACGTGTTGAAGATTGGACTTCGTGCTATAAGTTCGAGCATTGGGCCGAAAGGATTGGATATTACGCTAAAAGATCAAATGTCATGGGAAAGTTGACATGTTAATAGATCGGGTGAAATGCCAAAGGATAGGATGATGTGAATGTCATACTACATGTGAAAAGCTTCATAATTATGTTGGATATATAGTTGAATTGTTAAAGTCTTTATCGAGGTCTTTCGAGATTAAATTGACTTAGTATTGGATCGAAACCATGCTAACTTGTTGAGAAAACCAATGGGCTTGAATCTAGGTTGAATTGGGCCCATTATAAGGCCAAACCAATAGCCTGATGCAGGCTTGGGAAGAGGTATCGCTAGGCCCAAGCAATGGTATTCCCTGAGTTAGTCGACAAACATAAATAGTGTTTGCCAATGCTGTCGAAGGTGGTACCACCTATGTTAGTGGTAGTATAGCCTAGGGCGATAGTAATATCACCTAAAATTCAAAAATTACGATAGTAGTACCGTTAGAAAGTCTAAAATTACAATGTCAAAAGTTGCGACAATAGTACCACCATATGTTGTTAGGAAATCTTAGGGAGCATCACATGCACAGCGGAAAGTGAAAACAAAAACTGGTTTCTTAAACCAATCTTATCAAATTATTGTGCAAAGATCGGGAGCATAAAACTCGAGAAACCAAAAAACTGCATAAGAGTCTGAGATGTTCGCACCTAGGGGAACATGTAAATCCCATAAAATCATAGATCCTAGTCCATAGATGAAGAAGCTCTCGTAAACTCCTCTCTAGCAGTGATCCACACGATAGATGCAACGACGATGTACCTCATCGTACAATATACTTTTTCCTCGGGATCACGCACAACCACGCAGTAGCACACAAGGAGAGATCGATGCTAGTCATAGGTGACCTGTAAGCCAATCACATGAGCGATGACACGGGTGATATGATACGCACTCTTTTTTCTTATTATTTATTTGATATTTTTCTTACTTTATATTATCTATTGCATGTATTATGATACCCATGGATCTATGCAATGAGAATCGAATTATGATGAAATCACGATAATAAAACCGATTCACCTTTAAACACAGACTCTAAATAATCCCGGTTATAGGTCACTCGAGAGGGACATCGAAATGACCGGATAGACTGATGTGTTGTATACCCATCCATAAGATAGAGGTGGCTAGTCTCATAGTTGCTCGTGCAGGGACATTAGGGATACCATGTAGGTGCTCATTGGAAAATGAGTTCACTAATTGATCCGCTCACGAAATACTAGATGGTTGATGATACCTCATTGTCAAACATCGATTCCATCATCTCAATCATGTATCTGGTCTTTAGACTTGAGACACTAAATATGTCAAGTATAAGTACTCCACTTTTTGATACCAAACTTATAGATCTAGAAGTTTCAAAATCTAGCACAGTTGGTTATCGGGAGTGGCAGCCAACTTTATGAGGACTACTGAGTATCGATAGAGGATCATCCACTCTTGGTGTCAAGAGAAGAATATCTCATGTATTATTGCTTAGGCAAATCCCTAGCCAGGGTCATTCAGATTAAGAGAGAAAGAGTTTTTCAAGAGAATCTGATTAGAGAGAGATTCGAGTAGAAACCGTATGGGCTTGACAACACCATACCCAGTATACAGTCTCTAGGATATTAGATGGATAAGAGACTATAGATATACGATAACTAATGATAGATAGGTCCAATGGATTGGATTTCCTTATATCATTTGGGGATTGCAACATAGTGGCCTAGTATATCTGTAGTCGACGAGTCGAGTGAATTATTATGAAGATAATAATTCACTAAGCCAAAAGAAGTTATGAAAAGTATAACTTACGACCAACTCAATATAGGCCTAATGTTAGGAAAAGAGTCAGCACTAAGAGGGGGGAGGGGTGAATTAGTGTAGCGGTAAAATCACGTCGGTTTAAAACTTCGTTGCGATTAAATCCGTTTCTAACGAAAAATCGTTTTGTAAAGGTATTAACTTTGAAAGCATATGGAAGAGCGTAGTGGATGTAAAGCAAGTAAAATAGTTTGCAGTAAAGTAAATGGCAACAATATAAATGCAAACCAGAGAACATGCCAATTTTATAGTGGTTCGGTCGTCGTGACCTACATCCACTCGATTCCTCTTCCATCTAGGCCACTAGCATCCACTATCAGTCTTTCTTCAATAGGAAAAAGACCAACCGCCTTTTATACCCCTCTTCTCCTTTTCATAGGTTTAGGAGACAACCTTTACAAGCACACACACTCCTCCTAAACAGAATTAGACTTAGACTAGAGGAGGGGACTTCTCAAGTAATTGCAATAGTGTTTCTTCACTTTTAAACTCTCTGTGCT
The DNA here is from genome assembly GCA_001649415.1 of Musa itinerans. NCBI lineage: Eukaryota > Viridiplantae > Streptophyta > Magnoliopsida > Zingiberales > Musaceae > Musa > Musa itinerans. The sequence goes on along the minus strand of LVTN01000532.1, from coordinate 102,207 downwards.
TGTGTATCTTAACAAGGGATGAGAGGGATATTTATAGGCCTCAAGTTGATTCAAACTTGGAGCCTAAAAACATCTCATCCCGGGTTTCCTAGGTCTGAGTGGTACCACCGCCTATGCTGGGTGGTACCACCGCCAGTGTCAGTCTGACACTGACACTGCATTGGACAGTACCACCACTTAGACTGGCGATACCATCGCCTGACATAGTCTCGAAGACTGTGCCACGACGGTGCCACTTCTTGGGTCATTGTTTAGGCCTTTCATTAGGCCCAACATAGTCCTTACATGGGCCCAATTGGCCCATAATTGGGTTGGCCCAAATCCAATCCTAATTATATGCTAACTACAAAATCTAAGACATACTTAAGCTAAACAACTCCGTAAGTCTTGGTTTCTTTCGGCGGGCTTCCGACGATCTTCCGGCGAACTTCCGACAATCTCTCGGCAATGTTCTAGCGGACTCCCAACAAGCTCCTGGACTTCACGATGATCTTCTTGGTGAGTTCCAATGAGCTTCTCTGGCAAGCTCTGAGACTTCTTGACTGGTTCCTGCAAAACTTCCAACGAACGTCTGGACTTCCAACGAACTCTCGAACTCCCAACGAAATCGCGTTCTTGGCTCCGGGACTTCATTTTGCTTTATGCCTTGCTATCGTAGTTAATCTTGCACATGTAAAAACACACTTCGATCTAGACAATTATTACTAAGCTTGAATCATGTTGTTCGGCATGTCATTGGTCCATCGACGCTTCGTCCGATTCTTCGGCGCATTGTCCTCTCTTGCGACCTATTGCCCAATCGGTCAGTTGACTCAGTAACTCTGATATCCTTAGTACAATATCCGCTCTTCTTGGCCTGATGCCCGAATCTATGGCCCGAAGCCTTCTGTCAATACGTCGATCGATCCTCCAACTCGACGTCCAATCTTCTGATATGTTTTCCTCCAGCCCAACATAATTCTTCCTGCTTTAATTATCGCATCCTAATTGAAACATCCAGCGTCACTCAAATTGTAGATCAATTTATAAATACTTATCAATTGATTTTATCATCAAAATCTGAGATTCAACGATCTCCCCCTTTTTTATGATGATAATCAATTGATAACGGAGTTTAAATAAACTCCCCCTATCAATATGCCATATTGATAAAGACTCTTGGATTCAAAAATCCAAGCAACATGTTATCATAAACTTATGCATAACATCATACTTCTCCCCCTTTGTCATCAACAAAAAGGAGAAGTGCAATTAGCAAGTGTTTTTAGACATCCAAGTTCAAATCATTGCATAATAAATCACAAGTTTTATCATCATTGCAAGCTAGTAAAAATTTTGAGTTTTCCATCATGTAAGCTAGCAATATTTAAGATGTTCAAGAAGGCAACTTTTGCTTCTTGAAATATGCAAGTTAGCAATCTTTGCTTCTCTTTTAAGATGAGCAAGCTAACATATTTTTGCATCTTCTTGACTTGTGCAAGCTAACAAGTTTGCCTCTTTTCATGATGTGCACGCTAGAAATTCTTTCTCCCCCTTTCTCATTGGCAAAAAGAGAGGAATAATAAAATAATTATGTAATTCATCAATTTTCAAATTATGACAAAAATAAAGTATCATTCTTATTTCAATATGTCATAATTGAGATAAACCTTGAATTTAAATTTAATTCTAAGTCAATACAATTTTAATCATGATTCTCATACATGATATGTGATACATCAAATATATCATCATAATAAAATCATAAGTATTGCATGCATCATTTTTGAATAAGCAAGCAACTTTGCTTCCTAGAAAGTTTTTCTCCTTACAATTTGTGAGCTAGCAAATTTTACACACGAAAGTTAGCAAAATTTTTTACATCTTTTGGGATGAGTAAGCTTTTTACTTCTTCTTGAAGTATGCAAGCTAGCAAAATTTCTCCCCCTTTGTCATTGTCCAAAAAGAATGGAAGAAAATAATTTTGTAATTATTTTTTTCTTTACAACAAATTTCAATCATGACAAAGGTAAATAACAAAGATGAAAAATCAAGTCATGAATGTCAAAACAATTTTTTTTATCATGAATATTTCATCATTGCATGCATCAATATCATAAGTTGAAGTATTGCATGCATAATACCAAATCACCATTCATAATTACATCAATATTCTAGTCATTATTTCAATCATCAAAAAGTCAAGTCATAAATGTTAAAATCATAGTATTGCATGCATTCATATCATCACATGAAGAATATCAAAAAAAACTTGGTAATGAGATATACTTTATGAATACAAGGAATTTTACATAATAAAATTCAAGTCATAAACCTTAAAAGATGTCAAGTAGCATATGGTTTATTAGAATAAGTCTTCTTTTTGGTGAATAGCAAAAAGAATAGTAGGAGAACAAGATCTCAATTCATGCATATCAATAGATATGATTCACTTTGATAAATCTCATTTTTAGTAAATAACAAAAAAAAACATGGGAGTTCAAAAACAAGATCTTGATTCATAGAAAATTTTCAAGTATCAATATCAAGAATTAAAGATCATAATATAGATAAAGACATTAGAATTCAAGATCATGATATAGATGAAGACATTCTTATAGCAAAAAGATGTCATAAGAGAACACAAACGATCTCGATTCATGTATAATATCTCTCAATTCATTATGAATCATAAAAATTATAATTCTGAAAAATCATGATTCATTTAGAAAATATAATCTTAAGAAAATACCAAGTAGACTCGTAGGAGACTGAAAAAAAATCTTGATTCATAATAAATCTTAATTTGTAAATATCAAGGAATCGAGATCATGATTTGGATTAAAAAAAATTATTCAAATTTAAATCATTAAATCATCAAAATCACTTTCATAGCTCAAGAGATTCAAAATAATATAAATATATATTTCAATCTCTTATTCAAAACTTGATAAGATAGAGATATTTCATTTTAAGTTGTTAGTTTCATACAAGTATGCCTTTGTCTTTTTATGTCAAATAAGAACATGCATCAATCGTTTAGGATCGAAAAATAAATTTTATCATAAAAACCATCAAGATCGATAAACCATAAATTACCCAAAATCATCATTTCTTCAAATTATCATGCATAGATTCACATTAAGCATGATATCAAACCTCTTAATATTTTCATTAAGACATCAAGCATGGTTTCAATCAAAATCGAAAATCATCAAGATACATATTATTTCTTCTTAAAAAAACATACATAGGATTATCATTAGATTTAAATCTAATATTTTATTCATAAAACATGTAATTTTCATGATCATTACTAGAAGGATAAGCATGATTCCTAATTTTTTGTATTTTCATTATTAAACATGTAATTTTTAAGAAAATTAATTCTAAACTAAATTAAAAATAACTCATGAAAAGTATTATGTAATTTTAAAATAAATTAAGGGCATTTTGATTACCTCATCATCGAAAGCCATTAAGGCGTAGTTTGTCACATCGCCTTTGTTGATTTTCTTCTCATCTTCGGAGGAGCTCGATTCATCTCAAAGTGCTTCCCTCTTCTTGCATTCAAAGTAAGTAGTTGGGTTCTTTTTGTTCTTTAATTTTTGTTTCATAAACTTTTTAAATTTCGTAGTGAGGAGTTCAAGTTTACCGTCACTTGAGCTTATGCTCGAATGGTCTTAAATTGTTCTAAGTCCGAAATCCTTCCTGTTCTTTGAAAGGTGGTTCTCAAGTTCTTTACGTGCATTGCACGTCATTTCATAGGTCATCAAAAACCCTATAAGTTCTTCGAGTGGAAAACGGTTCAAATCCTTAGCCTCTTGTATGGCCGTTACTTTAGAGTCCCAAGTTTTAGAAAGCGATCGTAAAATCTTGTTTATAATTTCAAAATCTGAAAAACTTCTACCAAGTGCTTTTAAACCATTCATGACATCCGTAAAATGGGTGTACATGTCAACAACAGTTTCGCTTAGTTTCATATGAAACAATTCGAAATCATGTATTAAAAGATTAATCTTCGAGACTTTTAATCTACTAGTGCCTTCGTGTGTGATTTCAAGAATGTGCCAAATATTGAAAGCCATTTTGAACAAAAAAACCCGATTGAATTCGTTGCTTTCGAAGGCACAAAATAGAGCATTCATAGCTCTAACATTTAGAGAAAACGTCTTCTTCTCCAAATCATTCCAATCGTTTATTGAAACAGAAGACCTTTGAAATATGTTTTCGACCATATTCCATAAATTTAAATCAATCGAAAGCAAGAAAACTCTCATTCGAGTTTTCCATTAAGTGTAGTCTGTCCCATTGAAAAGGGAGGACGAATGAGAGAAAGTCCCTCTTGAAAGTCGAAAAGAGTCATTTCTCTTGGGTGTTAAACCAAATGAGAAATACGAGACTCTAATACCAACTGTTAGGAAAAGAGTCGGCACTAAGAGGGGGGGGAGTGAATTAGTGCAGCGGTAAAATCACATCGGTTCAAAACTTCATTGCGATTAAATCCATTTCCGACGAAAAATCATTTCGTAAAGTATAAACTTTGAAAGCGTACAGAAGAGCGTAGTGGATGTAAAGCAAGTAAAATGGTTTGTAGTAAAGTAAATGGCAACAATATAAATGCAAACCAGAGAACATGCCAATTTTATAGTGGTTCAGTCGTCGTGACCGATATCCACTCTATCGATTCTTCTTCCGTCGAGACCACAGGCATCCACTATCGGTCTTCCTTCAATAGGCGAAGACCAACCACCTTTTACACCCCTCTTCTCTTTTTCACAAGTTTAGGAGACAACCTTTACAAGCACACACACTCCTCCTAAACAACATTCTAGACTTAGACTAAAGGAGGGGATTTCTCAAGTGATTGCAACAGTGTTTCTTCACTTTTAAACTCTTTGTGCTTGTGTATCTTAACTAGGGATGAGAGGGGTATTTATAGGCCTCAAGTTGATTCAAAATTGGAGCCTAAAAATATCTCATCCTGGGTTTCCTAGATCCGGGCGGTACCACCGCCTGTGTCAGTCTGACACTGACAATGCATTGGGCGGTACCACCGCCTGGCATTGGGCCACTAGGTAGTATCACTGCCCAGACTGGCGGTACCACCGCTTGACACGGTCTCGAAGACTATGCTACGACGGTGCTACACGGTCTCGAAGTCTCCTTTAACTAACCCTAATGAATCTTTCTTATTGGGTATTGGATCTCTATCCAATTACCCTTGGCTTAATGGATATTGGATCCCCATTCAATAACCATTCTAAGCTCTATTGGGTCTCTCCCAAAAATCTATTAAAATAAGGGCTTATCGAATATCACATATCTAATCATCTATTTTTTGCATTGTCCACCATATGTTTGTGACCCCTAGTGCTAATCAAAGGTGCCCTGCAAGCCAGTCACGTGAGTGATGGTATGTGTAACATGATACATACTTTTTTTGTTTATTATTCTCTCTTGGCATTTTTCTTACTTTATATTGCCTATTACATATAATGTGATGTTTATGGATCTATTTAATGAGAATCTGATCATGATGAGATCATGATAATGAGGTCGATTAACATTTAAACACAGACCCTAAATAATCTCGATCATAGGTTACTCGAGAGGGACATCGAGATAACCAAGCAGACTAGTGTGTTGTATGTCCATTCATATGATGGAGGTGATTGGTCTCATAGCTGCTCGTGTGAGGACACTAGGGATACAATACAGGTGCTCGTTGGAGAATTAGTTCACTGATCGATCCGCTCATGGAATGCTGGATGGTTGATGATACCTCATTGTCAAACAGCGATTCCATCGTCCCAATAGTATATCTGGTCCTTGGATTTAAGATACTAATGATGTCCTATATGAGTACTCCACTCTTTGACACCATACTTATAGGTATAAAAGTTTTAGATCTAAAACAATTAATCATTAGAAGTGATAGCCAAACTTATGAGGGTAATTGAGCATCGATAGAGGATCATCTACTCTCAAAGTCATAAGAGGAATATCCTATATATTCTTGCTCGGGCAAATCCTTGGCTAGGGTCATTCAGATTGAGAGAGAAAGAGTTCTTTGGGAGAATCTGATTAGAGCGAGACTCGAGTAGATTCTATTAGTCATAGGTGCCCTACATGCCAATCACGTTAGTGATGACACGTGTGACTTGACACGTAGTCATTTTGCTTATTATTATCATTTGGTATTTTCTCACTTTATATTGCCTATTGCATAAATATATTGTAATGTCCATGGATTTGTGTAATAAGAATCAGATCGTGATGAGATTACGATAATGAGACCGATTCGCCTTTAAACACAGATCCTAAATAATCCCGATCATAAATTACTCAAGAGGGACATCGAGATAATAGGACAGACCGTTGTACTGTATACCCGTACATATGATGGAGGCAGCTGGTCTCATAGCTGCTCGTGTGGGGACAGTAGGGATATAGTGTAGGTGCTCATTGGAGAATGAGTTCACTGATTGATCCGCTCACGGAATGCTAGATGGTTAATGATAGCTCATTGTCAAATAGCAATTTTGTTGTCTCAGTGGTGTACCTGGTCCTTAGACTTGAGACACCAAGGATGTTCAGTATGAGTACTCCAATCTTTGATACCGGACTTTTAGGTTTGGAAGTTTCAGATCTAGCATAGCCGGCCATCGGGAGTGACAATCAACTTTACGAGGACTATTGAGTGTCGATAGAGGTTCATTTGCTCTCGGTTTCATGAGAGGAATATCCCTTGTATTCTTGCTCAAACAAATCCCTGGCCATGGTCATTTAGATTGAAAGAGAAAGAGTTCTTCGAGAGAATCCGATTAAAACAAGACTCAAGTATAAATCGTATGGGTCTAACAGCACCATGCTCGATATACGATCTTTGAGATATTAGATGGATGAGAGACTATAGGTATATGGTAATTAAGGATAGACATGTCCAATGGATTGGATTCCCTTGTATCGTTTGGGGACTACATTATAGTGGCCTAGTACGTTCGTAGTCGATGAGTCGAGTAATAATAATTCATTGAGCCAGAAGGAGTTCTGATAAGTATGACTCATGACTGTTATAACTCTAGCTAGGAAAGTCTTAATTAAGTTTCATTAAAAGGGGCATTTATGTAAAACCTACCTAGCCGACCCCTATTAAAGAGGTAAAGAGGTCAGCTAAGGTTAGGATTAGTTTGAAGGTTGCTTTTTAGAGAAGCATTAGGAGTTGGTTAGAAGTATGAGTCATATTAGGAGTTGGGGTTTAGAAGCCCTATAAATAGCCATGTATTCATCCTCTTTTCTTAATGAATAGATCAATCCTTTTAGCAGTCTTTAAGCAGCAACCTGGAGGAAGGAACCCCTATAGAGTTCCAAGGAGGCCGATCCCCTAAAGAGATCAACCCAAAGCTTATAATCCATAAGGGTTCATGTTAGGATCAAGAGCACTAAGAGGGGGGGTGAATTAGTGCAGCAGAAAACTTTCGACGATTAAAACTGCGTTCGTACGATAAACGCGATCTCGGTAAGAAAGTCGATTCGTAAATCACTTGTGATTAGGCGAGATGCTGTCAACTTAAAGATATAGAGGCAGTTTGCAGTTATGATGGAAATCA
>LVTN01000532.1:83221-94376 GCA_001649415.1 Musa itinerans | reverse complement strand
AAACGCATATTCGGAAAGCACTGAACTTAGAAGCTTGATCGTAATAGTGCATAATGCAGTAAGCTATAGAGGAGGTTTGCATTAAGGATAAAATGCTCAAAGTAAATGCAAATTGAGATTTAGAGTGGTTCGGTCAATCTTGACCTACGTCCACTTTCGGCTTCCTCCTCCGATGAGGTTACCGGCGTCCACTAGAGGCCTTCCTTCAATAGGCGAAGGCCAACCACCCTTTTACAGTTTCACTCCTTTTGACGGGCTTATGAGACAACCTTTATAAAATTTTCTTTCCTCTCTTGACAGATCAAAACGTGGAAGAAAAGAGGGAAGAGAACTTTCAACTTATACAACACTTTTGAGCTCTAAAAATCACAGAGTAAGATCAGGATTTCGGTGGTTTTTCGGTGCCCTTTCATTGCTGAAAGGGTGGGGTATTTATAGCCCCAAATTCAGTTTGAATTCCGAGCTCAAAAGTGTCAAATCCCGGAATTTCGGGGTCTGGCGATTGCACCGCCTGACTGGGGCAGTTGCACCACCTGGCAGAGCTCGAAGACTGAGCCCTGGGTGGTGCCACCTCCTGACAGGGGCGGTTGCACCGCCTGGCAGAGCTCGGAGACCGAGCTATGGCTTCTCAAGATCTAATCGATGCCAAATTTGAAGCATTGGAATCTCGGATTGAATCGCAGCTTGAATCACGCTTGGGGGACAAATTGCATGCTTTGTTTGCAGAATTCAGAATTTGACAACCGTCGAGTCCAACCAAATTTAAGCAAGGAGAGAGTTCAGAGAGGCCTTCAGAGAAGGAGAGACAGCCCTTAGACATGCTTCAGCCATGCATAAGGGTGGACTTCCCGTGATGGGAAGAAGGAGACCCGGCGGGGTGGATTTCGCGCGTCGAACATTACTTTCGCTACTACCGAACGTCGGATGATGCTATGGTGGAAATTATTGTCATCCACCTTGAAGGAGATGCTATTTAATGGTACAATTGGCTGGAATACAATCATGGGGCTCCGACGTGGAATCAATTTAAGAACCCACTACTGAATCATTTTGAACCTATGAAATATAAAAATATCGATGGCCAACTTGCAAATATTCGATAAACCTCTACGATTCAAGAGTACCAAACTAGGTTTGAGAAGCTATCCTACCTTGCTTGTGATTGGACCAACTATCAATTGTTAGAAACATTCATCGAAGGACTCAAGCCAGAGATAAAAGTGGAGGTTAAGGTGCGGCAGCCCCGTACAGTGACAGCTGCGATTTCTTTCGCCCGAATACAAGAAGAACGACTCAACCAAGATGCTCAAAGGATAAGAACCTATCCTAGGCCCATGGCATATAAACGTCCTTTTGCTCCCAACCATCCTTCACTGCCAAAAAAATTGACAAGAGAAGAAATACGTGACCGATCTGCAAAGGGTCTTTGTTGGCATTGCGACGAGCCATGGAACCACGATCATCGCTACAAAAGGGGCTGCCTCCTACTGATTGAACCTCTTGAAGACATGGAGGAGGAGGTCAAGAGCATGAGGAAGAGGTCGCGGATGAAGAACAGTAGCCAATTGATATTATGATGTATGCCCTTATCGGTTACGCGAACCCGCAAACGATGAAAGCGAGAGGACTTCTGAAGCAACAACCTATCACCGTTCTTATTGACACTGGGAGCATTAATAATTTTATGAATAGTAAGGTTGCTATCCGGATGGCCTTACCTATCGAGAATTGTAGCAGGTTTGACATTAAGGTTGCCGACGGACGAATTTTGAAGTGTGATCGTAGGTGCCCGCAGGTAAAACTATTGCTACAGGACCAAGAGATAATTGCAGATTTCTTCCTCCTCCCTCTTGATGATTATGAAGTTATGCTTGGTATCGAATGACTAATGACATTATGTGATGTTTTCTGGAATTTTGTGAAACTAATTATGAAATTTTATGATAAGGGGAAACATGTGATACTGCACGGGAAATGTGGGGGAGACGTAACGACGATTTGCACATAACGAATAGAGAAGGTTTTGCACAAAGCAGGCAGCGGCTTTTTGGTATAACTTGAGTAGCAAACTAAGAGAGAGCCAATAGAATTTGAAGATCCAAACCTACTTCCTTTGCTCGCTGAATTTTCAAATATGTTTGTTGAACCGCGCAACCTACCTCCTACCTGTCGGCATGATCATTGTATACCGATTCTTTATGGCAAACCTCCAGCAAATACTCGACCATATCGATATCCATATCTCTAAAAGGATGAAATAGAAAGGATTATAAAAGAGATGCTCGAAATAGGAGTTATTAGACCAAGTTATAGCCCCTACTCTTTACCGATGCTCCTCGTACAAAAGGATTAAATATGGCGAAAGTGCGTTGATTACCGAGCTCTCAACGGCATAACCGTCAAGAACAAGTACCCTATTCTAGTAGTAGATAAATTTCTTGATGAATTAAAGGGAGCATGAGTCTTCAATGTTAGGATCGAGTCGGCACTAAGAGGGGGGGGTTGAATTAGTGCACTAGTAAAAACATTGATTTAGAAATTTTGTTCCGATTAAATCCGATATCCGACAAAGCCCGTATAGGTAATATGTTTAACTTGAAAGCATATGGAAGCATAGTGAAAGTAAAGTAGTTTGCGGTAAAGGTAAATTACACAAAAGAAATGCAAACCAGATTTTTATAGTGGTTCGGTCGTCATGACCTACATCCACTCTACCGATTCCTCTTCACTCGAGGCCATTGACATTCACTAACAATCTTATTTTCAATGGGTGAAGATCAACTACCCTTTTACACCTTCTCCTTTTCACAAGTTTAGGAGACAACCTTTACACCCCTCTTTTACCAGGTTTCCCTCACACACACCTCCCTTAGAACTCTCTCTAAGCTTTAGGAGAAGGGAACTCAACTTTCTAATGGGGTTTACAATTTTAGCATCACAGAGTTTTGCTCAACTTTCTTGCTACTCCATGTAAGAATAACTGGGGTATTTATAGACCTCAAATGGCTTCAAAACTTGAAGCCAAAATTCAAATCCCCGAAATTTCAGAGTATGGGCGGTACCACCACCTGCAATGGGCAGTACCACCGCCTGCAGCTTGACACTGGGCGATACCACCTCCTAGAAGACTGTGTTTGGGCGGTACCATCGCCCAGACTAGTAGTACCACCGCTTGACAGTCTCTCGGAGATTGTGTTTGGGCGGTACCACCGCCTGACACTATCTCGGAGAGTTTGTCACGATGATTCCACTTGTTGGGTCATTGTTTGGGCCTTTCACTTGGCCCAACACAGCCTAAACTTGAGCCCAGTTGGCCCATAATTGAGTTGGTCTAATTACATTTTAAATTGACTCAATTAGACTCTAAACTAACTCAATCTAAATATAATCGATTACAAGTAAATCCTATATTGTTAAGTATGTCATTAGTTCTTTCGGCGCTTCGTTCGATCTTTCAGTGCTTCGTCTTCTCCTTCGGCGTATTGCCCAATCAATATGTTGTCTTCTCGCAACATCCGATCTCCTTGGCGCAATGTCCGATCTTCTTGACCCGATGCTCGAATTCACGGACCAAAGCCTTCTACCGACACGTTGACTGATCCTCCAGCCCGACGTCCAATCTTCTGACATATTTGCTCCGACCCAATATTTGATTCCTCTGGCTTTAATTGATTTGCCTTTTCTAATCGAAGCTAGTCCTACATCACTTAAATGCACATTAAATAATAAATACTATCAATTGGTTTTATCATCAAAATCAAAGTTATGATGACAATCATAACTTTGATAATGCCTTATGATGACAATCACAACTCTGAAACCAAAGTTATGATGACAATCATGCATGGAATGATGCATTAAAATTTTGAATATGCATGATTTTATACATATCTAATAGGTGTACAAGCAATCACATATCACATGAACAATTATACTAGATGATTATAGACCATAGTCTAATATGATTAGGTCCGAGCTAGTAGTCTATATGCTCATATCAAGATCTATGTGTGCAACGGTGCATCTCTATGCCCTGTGATCGTCCATCTCGTCCTCGTCGATTCCATCAACACCTCGACGCATCTTCATGCATCGAGATCGTCTATCTCAGCCTCGTGGGTCTCGTTGTGCCTCCTCGTTAATTACAACTTAATTATAGGCACGCAAGCCCGACAATAAACGAGAAATAAAATGGAGGCTCGTAGGCCCCAATAATAATAATAATCATAAGTACATACACATCACACGGTCCATGATCATTCGTCCACATCATACATCATATGTAAATATCATTATGTAGGACTACTAGATAATAATAATATTAATTAATTAATTAATTTTAATTAATTAATATTTTTTTGAAATTAGGGACATATTGAGATTTTTTAAATTATGAGGGGTATTTTGGTAATTTAGATAGAAAGGATACAAGCAAAAATTTCTCAAATTTCGAGAGGCAAAAATATCTTTTGCCTAAAATCCCTAGTTCCACTCACTGCCTTTCCTTCACTATGGCCGCCACCACCCTACCAACGGTGGCCTCTAGGGGCGGGAAGCACCCCTGCCCACAGGTGGCTCGCTTGCGGGTGGCGTCGCCCCCTATGGGCGAGCACCGCTACGGGTGGCTCGCTCGCGGGTGTTGTGCCCACGGGTGGCACTGCCCCTTACGGGCGACCGTTGTCCCCGTAGGCGTCGCCACGGGCGAGCCCCGCCCCCGTTGGCGACTCACCCGTGGGTGGTGCCGCTTGCTGGGGCTCACGCACAAGCAGCCATTGTCACAGGCAACCCTGCCTATGGGTGTTGTGCCTACGGCCCTGCCAATGAGCGCAATGCCCGGGCACATGCGGTCACCGCTATAGTAGCCCGTCAGTCGCCGACTGCAAGCCTACTACAAACAAGCCGCAAGTGCTTGCACATAGATGGCAACGTTGCCATCTACGTGGGCAACAATAGTTGCTACCCTTTCTCGTTATTGCGTCAACAATTTTGACGTCAAAAGTTTCTCTAAAACACAACACACACAGTTCAAAATTAATCTATCGCACGAACAACCTAGCTCTACTACCACTATGGGAAAATCTAGGGGCGACATCACATGCGCAGTGGAAGAACAAAGAAAATAAAAACCCCCAAATTTCTCATAAATTGTGTTCGTTGACGTGTGAAGACTAGTGCGCAAAATCTACAAAACTAAAAACTGCATATATAAAAACTTGTGTTTTACCTAGGGAGATTGTATATCCCTGTAGATCTGTAGAAGAGGATGAAGGAGGTCAAGCGTCCTCCTCTCTAACGGTGATCCACATAGCAGGGTTGCGATGACGCTCCTCAAATCTCTAGACCTGTTATTTGAGGAGATGGGGAGAGGAGAATGATAAGACCCTAGGGTTTTATCATGGGAGAAGGGGAGAAAAGGGAACGATCACTTCGAGGGGATCGACCTCCTTGATCATTTCGAGGGAATCAGCCTCCTAGGGTTTTATCAAAAGATTGAATAATTTTTCATTGTATGTCGAAAAGAAACGATTACATCACTATTTATAGAGTTCCACCTAAAGTCCACCAGGACTTGAACTCTTAATAATAAATAAATATTAAATAAACCTCTACCCGACTCTATCTGAACTAAACAGACTCAATAAACATTATTCATAAGCTCAGAAAATAAAATGGTCCTAACAGAGAATTAGAGATGATAACTAAGAGAAGCTTTAGCCCATGAACCTTTGGTTCCCTTATATTTATAGAGGTCCCTTATCAACTTAACCCTAATGGATCCTGCCATATTGGGTATTGGATCTCTATCCAACTACCTAAGCCTCTTAGATTAGTGGATCTCTATCTAATAATCTCTCATTGTCTCTTATTGGATATCATTCATATGATCCAATAATTCATGAGCTTATTGGATATCCAAGAAAATAGGGGCTCCGTCGGATATCTCATATTTGAATCTCTACTCATCGCAACGCCTACTATATATGTGTAACCCTTTAAGCCCAATATCGAGGTGGTCGTGAGTCATACATATCAGAACTTCTTCTGGCTCAGTGAATTATTGTCTCCATAATAATTCACTTGACTCATCGATTGCGGAAGTATTAAGCCACTACGCCGTAGTCCCCAAACGATATAGGGGAATCCAATCCACTAGACCTGTCTATCCTCAGTTATCGTGAATCTATAGTCTATTATCCATCTAATACGACAAAGATCATATATCGGGCATGGTACTATCAGGCCCATATAGTTTCTACTCGAATCTCGCTCTAATCGGATTCTCCCAAAAAACTCTTTCTCTCTCAATCCGAATGACCATAGCCAGGGATTTGTCTGAGCAAGAATATATGAGATATTTTTCTCTAATGACATCGAGAGTGGATGATCCTTTATCGATACTCAATAGCCCTCGTAAGGTTAGCTACTAGTTCCAATGACCGGCTATGCTAGATCTGGAACATCCAAAACCTATAAATCTAGTATCAAAGAGTGGAGTATTCATACAGGACATCCTTAGTGTCTCAAGTCTAAGGACCAAATACACCACTGGGACTACGGAATCACTATCTAACAATAAGGCATCATCAACCATCCAGCATTCCGTGAGTGGATTAATTGGTGAATTTATTCTCTAATGAGCACCTACATTATATCCCTAGTGTCCCTACACGAGCAGCTATGAGACCAGTCGGCTCCATCATATGTATGGGTATACAATACACCAGTCTGTCCGATTATCTCAATTTCCCTCTCGAGTAACTATGATCTGTGTTTAAAGGTGAATCGGTCTCATTATCATGATCTCATCACAATCTGATTCTCATTGCACAGATCCATGAACATCACAATATATTCATGCAATAAGCAATATAAAGTGATAAAATATTAAATAATATAATAAGCAGAAAGAATACATATCATGTCACACGTGCTATCACTCATGTGATTGGCTTGTAGGGCACCTATGACCAGCAGTGTGTACATCAAATGGTTTGGTGAGGATTTTATTATTCTCTTACTTTATGTTGATGACATGCTTATCCTTGGGAAAAATATATCTACAATTGATAGGTTGAAGAAGGAATTGAGTGAATCCTTTGCAATGAAGGACATGAGGCTAGCAAAGCAAATACTGGGTATACAGATTTCCCGTGATAAAAAAAATAAGAAGATTTAGTTATCATAGGAGAAATACATCAAGAATGTATTGGAAAGGTTCAATATGAGCAATGCAAAGCCAATTAGTTCTCCTCTTTCAGGTCACTTCAAGTTGTGCTCAAAACAGAGTCCATAAAGTAATGAGGAGAAGGAGAAAATGCAAAAGGTTCCCTATGCTTCAATAGTTGGAAGTTTAATATACACGATGGTATGTACGAGGCTAGACATCATATATGCAGTGGGTGTAACTAACAGATTTCTTACAAATCCAAGCAAAACGCACTAGACAGTAGTAAAGTGGATCTTTAGATATCTCAAAGGGAGCTCTAAAGTTTGTTTAAGCTTTGGAGGTGAACCATCTATGCTGATAGGTTACACAAATACAAATATAGCAAGAGATATAAATACGAGAAAATCCACATCATGACAATCCAGATTGCAAAGGTGTATTGCTCTCTCCACCACAGAGGCGTAATATATTACTGCTATAGATATTTACAAAGAAATGTTATGGATGAAAGAATTTTTACAAGAATTGGGGCTGAAATAGAAAAATTATGTGGTGTATTGTGACAGCTAAAGCACCATCCATTCGTGTAAGAACCCAACTTTTCATTCCAAGTCAAAGCGTATAGATGTCAAATACCATTGGATTCGAAATGGTCTTGAAGAATAGTTATAACTTCAGAAAATTCACACATATGACAACGAAGCAAACATGTTAACAAAGACCTTACCGAAAGAAAGGCAAGAGATATGTCGACAGTTGGTTGGCATTGCTTCACATTGAGGAATCATAGGATAGCCTCCCTTATAGGCTAAAAGGGGGGTTGTTGGGCAGATGACCTATTATTCAGCCCATTGTGGGCTTTAATTACCCACAGTCCATTTAGTCTTCTCTCTTTTCATTTAACCTAAACCCTAACCCTTTTAACCCAAATGAGTGGTGGCTAGGGAAGAAAGAGAGGCAGTGGTGGCTACGAAAAGAGCTAAAAAACTAAAATAATGTGGTTCAAAAAAAGAGAAGGAAATGTAGAAAAACAAGAGAAGAACGAAAGGAAAGAAGACAAGGATAACGTAGAGACTATTCTCAATCATCCAAATAGTGTTCTCATCACATGTTAGATCAGATTTACAATATATTCTTATTCTAATCATTTGGGAAGATTTTGGATATTATGCACAATGACATAATTCTTATATCCCGGTTATTCTCTTATGATTGTTGCTTAGGTTTTGAGCAAAAGATTATGAGATTTGTATATTCATTATTCTTATAGTAGATTTTCTCTAGCTTGTCTTGTGGTTTTTACCCTTCACGTTGGAGGGATTTTTTATGTAAATCTTGATATCTAATTTTATTATGATTTTTGTTTAATTATATTGTGTGCTATGATATGTTTGTATTTATTTATATACAAATTTTTTTTTTTATCCGATGAGGTAGAGGTAAGAAGCCTATGCATAGCAGTTAAAAAAAAAATCACTTTGATTTTGGGTTGGATATCAAGATTCCACGTTACGTTGCAGCCTAATCAACAGTGTGTGAACGTCCTTTCTCAACAAACAATAAGTACTATCTATGAAAGAGATATCATTTTTAATGAAAGATCAATCCAAGAATCTTCAATGGGACAGTTAGAAACATAAATGCTGAGAATGTGACACACGAAAGTCTGATGAAAACACAATAAAAGTTCATTTTGTTTCGAAGAAGAATTTTTAATAAATTCAGAAACCTTATCAAAATGTCACATCAAAACAACATCGACGAACGTTGGCTATTTAGATATGAGTTTATTATCGATCCATGGATCTTTCCATGCTTTAGTGTTATATTCATGACTAATGAACTTCCTAAATCCACCTCTTAAGTTATGGAGAGACAAGCAAAGTTTCTTCGACCCTCGGAGAATCATTAGGTTTGTTGCATATATTCCAAGGATAGAGCTAGCAATATTCAACATTCATTTAGTACCTTTACCCTTAAGTAGAGATATGAATCTTGCAGCACAGATGAAATCCTATGAGGAATCCAGATATCTCGAATTTCAAGACCCCACACACTTTTGTGAAGAGTAATAGTTTCCAATTGATAAGGCTGACCCTTTTAATATTAGGTAATTTTTTTCAAAAAACACACTTTCTAGCTACTTTGGACATGGAGAGTCTAGTAGGATTGGGTCCTATTCAATCAAGAAGTAGCTAATAAAATCTTATGAGATTATAATAAATCTCACTTAATCATCTTTATCCTACAAAGAAGAGTGGCTAGGGTTTATATTTAGGCTTTTGGGCTTCCTAATCATTGCCCCCGGGCTAATTGATTAGGGTTGAGAACAAAAGGGGTAACTCACTTAGAAAGTAGCCCTTAGGGCTAGAGTTTTAAGCCCTACATAAGTATGTAGTCTCAATCTCTTTGAGAATAAGATTCATCTATAATTTTAGTCATTTGGCCGACTTCTAGGAGGGTGAAACCCCTATAGCGTTCCAAGGGTTGATCCCCTCAAAGATCAATCTACATAAAATTCCTTTGGAGTTCTATCAAATGAGTACTAACCTACCCACCTGTGCGACATATCATTTTACTGCCAACGTTGAATTTTACAAACAGCTATGCTCAAAAGAAATAGATATTCTTGAATGAGAAAGAAATATGCCTAGATAATCTAATATCTAGATATTCTTGAGTGGGAAGGAGGGGCCACCCGCAAGAGGGAGTGAGGGAGAACCACATGCTCACACTTTACATTGTGTGGCTTGTTGGGTTGACAGCCCATTTGTTCAGCCCAAGGTGGGCTTTATCAGCTCACAGCCCACCCCTTTGACCTAACCCTAGATCAAAGTTAAAGGGGTGCGGGGGCTACATTTTTAAGTGCATAAATAGGATAGCAAAGTGGCAGAAAAAGGGAGCA
Organism: Musa itinerans; assembly: GCA_001649415.1. Classification (NCBI taxonomy): domain Eukaryota; kingdom Viridiplantae; phylum Streptophyta; class Magnoliopsida; order Zingiberales; family Musaceae; genus Musa; species Musa itinerans. The sequence goes on along the minus strand of LVTN01000532.1, from coordinate 84,303 downwards.
ACATATAGAGAGATCTTGGCAGCAGCAAAAGGAGGAGAAAAAGACATAAATCCAAGGAGAAAGAAAGGGAAGAAGACAAGGACAACGCAGAGAGACTGTTCTCAATCATCTAGTAGTGTTCTCATCTCAAGTTAGATCAAATCTATAATAAATTTTTACTGTGATTACTTGGGGAGAATTAGGGAGGATTTAGATATTGTGCACAATGACGTGATCCTTATATCCTAGTTATTCTCTTGTGATTGTTGCTAGGGTTTTGGGTAAGAGATTGAGATTTGTATATTCATTATTATTATAGTGGATTATCTCTAGTTTGCCCCATGATTTTTACCTTTTACATTGAAGGGGTTTTCCACGTATATCATGGTGTTCTATCTGATTGTGGTTCCATTTAATTTCGCTGCATATTATGGCCTGCTAGTATTTGTTCATATACAAAAGTTATTTCTCTTTATATCCCATCAACTAATATCAGAGCAAGGTTGTAGTGATTTAATTTTTGTATTTGAACATGGAGGCCAATAGTATTTCTTGCATGATTAGTTTAAATGAAAACAATTGGATGATATGAAAACCAAGAATGGAAGATCTCTTGTATTGCAAAGATTTGTATAGACCTTTGCAGGGGGATAGTGCAAAACCCACAACTATGATAGATAATGAGTGGAAGAGGTTAGATTGAAAAATAGTTGGGTTTATTCAACAATGGCTTGATGATAGTGTCTTTTACCATGTTTCTATTGAAAGTTCTGCATATTCTCTTTGGAAAAAATTGGAATGTCTCTATGAAAGAAAAACAGCTGGTAACAAAGCATTTTTTATCAGAAAACTTGTGAACCTAAAATATAGAGAGGGTGCTTCTATTGCTAAGCATTTAAATGAAATGCAGAGTATTACTAACCAGTTATCCTCTATGAAAATGTCTCTTGATTATGAGTTGCAAGCATTGTTACTTCTCAGTTCATTGCCAAAAAGCTGGGAGACATTGGTGGTTTCCCTTAGTAATTCTACGCCAGATGGTGTTGTCACAATGAGTCAAGTAACAAGCAGTTTGTTGAATGAGGAGTTGAGAAGAAAGAATT
>LVTN01000532.1:32323-75929 GCA_001649415.1 Musa itinerans | reverse complement strand
AATGCCCGAGGCCACCTCCTCGGCCGCGTAATGCCGGAGGCCTCCTCCTCGGCCGCATAATGCCCGAGGCCACCTCCTCGACCGCGTAATGCCCGAGGCCACCTCCTCGGCTGCACAATGCCCGAGGCCACCTCCTCGGCCGCACAATGCCCGAAACACACCAACGCGGCCGGCCCGCCTGCGTCGTGCTCATCGGCCGCACAATGCTCGGAGCCACGCCCGCACGGCCAACCCGCTTGTGGCGTGCCCCTCAGCTCTATGCTCCTGTCCGCGCGAGACAAGCTTGACCTCATGCCGCCGGAGACTACAGCGGTACCAGGAGACGAAGCCATGCCTCGGACTCCCCCCGACGGCAATAACCGACGCATAGCTTCTTCCGACACGACGTGGCATGACGACTACCCCACCTGGGTGCCGCTCTGCCCAATAAGGAAGACAATAAACGCTGACTCGACATGCGCTGACGCCATTCGTTGTCAAGTAACGACTTCCAACCCCGTGCGCTTGACCGCGGCAGGGGAGGACGACGACCGACCCTCGCCCATACCCTGCGACAGTCTGGTTCTCCACGCAACGTCAGTGACAGCGTCAGACGCTGTCAGAGGTACGATCCTGCCTCCCACAAGTGGGCACATCAGGTAATGCTAAACTACCCTATAAATACCCCCGAGTCCCAAACAAAAGGGGGAAGGTTGGACGACAGAAACTCCCCTCCATACCATCTGACTTGATCGTCGGAGGGGTCGGGCCGGGCTTCCGACCCGACATGTGTGCAGGAACGAAGGCGAGATCGCGTCTCCCAGTCTCCAAGACGAAGCCTCGCCTCCCGGGCTACTTCCCATTCGGACGTCTGCGATCGGCCACCCCAGCTGCCCAGTGGAGCGCCGCGTCGGATCCCTGCGCATTCGGACCCGAACCAAGCCGCGTCGGCCCCGAGGCCACGACTTTAAATTGTTTGCACTAACACTTCCGTATTATCTATCTATCACGTATCTAAAGTCCCAAATAACTATTTTTACCAGCTTCTGGCTAAAGGAAAACTTCACTACTTTGGACATCCAGTGAAATTATTTATCCAGTTTTCCTATAGACGAATACATATAAATTCAAGAAAATTCTGTAACTCATGTTTTTTTGTGGTTTGAATTTATTGATTGTTTCTCACCACTCGTCCTCGACGCTACGATCTCTTTCGCTATCTCGCCTACCACCAAGATTTTATGAACTCCCGCGTGTAGAAATTAGATGACCAGCTTGTATCATTTCGGTTTCCTCCAATTGACTCGGCTTGCGTGCATTGACCGATCACGTGATCCTTCGTTAGATGGATGCCATCCTTTCAAGCATGAGCTGTGCACCCAACAACGTTGGCTTTTGTTGACGTAACTCGAAATTGTTCTCTATGATGATCATCATGATGATAACGAGTGCTCATGAGGAGAGTGTAGAGCAGGCACAGCCTCTTGGCTGTTAACTAACGGTGCTGAAACGTACTCCTTTCGTTGCCATGTACTATACATCTGTCTTGTGAAAGTGCAAGGGTAAATAGGCCATTTTAAGTAGCGTCTACGGTTGTTGGACTCTTAATACCAAGTGATCAGGTCAAAGAGGGGCGAAAGCAGATGGCGTGCCAAGACACTTACGTGACAACCACTAGAAATGTCTTTGAGTTGGACTTGTTCACCACCATTCTTAATAAAAGCCAAAAAAAAAGTTCAGTCACCTAATATCTGGAAGCTCGTGGCCGCGTTTCAGCATTTTTCTAGAAACAAGTCGTGCCCCATGTTCTCTCGTAATATACAGAACAGCAACATCATTCATCCAAATCAATGAACTCTGCAGCTACGTGGCAACCATGATCACGTTGACTCAAGTGTCCCAATTGTTGGCAACCACGTGTATACGGATATTTCAATGGCCAATTAGATTCGACTGGGGCTCGATCTGGACCCGAACACATTGGGTGAGGTCGACCCGAACCCGAGATTGATGATCCTTTGCGTACGCGTTGCTCGCGCCACAACGCAGCGATGGGTCCCGCCGGGCCGACAGGGACCGCCGATCGAGCACCGTCGGGTGACCATCTCACCAACCCACGATTGCGCCCTTTGCGCCACGTAAGGGTCGCGTGGGCCCCGATGACCAAAATGGCGCTGTCCCACCCACCTTCCGACCCACCCCGTTCATTTAACCTTTTTTTTTTCTATTTTTCTATTGAAGAAAATGTGTGTATATAGTGGCCCTTGGGATCGCTGTTGCAACCCAGGGAAGCGTCTCTCTCGGCTCCGTGCCTGCTTTTGCTTCCCAGGTATCTCGTTTGCCCTTTTCTCCCCCCGAATTGGGAGAATTCTGATCTACCTATTTGTAATTTTTCTCGTCGCTGATTCATTTTCCGATCAGATTTTGTTATTTTTCGAGAAAATATCCGGTTTTTAGGTTTCTCCGGGTTTTGTTGTCGGATAACACTACGATATATCGGGTATTTAAATGGAGAAAGAGAGCATTGATTACCTTATGTTTTACCAGTGCGATCTGAACGACACTTCTGATTTCTCGATCCGGTCAATTTCTAGGGTTTGTTGGGCGGTGTGCGTTGGTCGCCCCGGGAGGAGGCTTCGTAAGGTCGAGAGGGCGGCGGCGGAACCATGGTGAAGATCAACGTGCGGCGATCGACGATGGTGCGGCCGGCGGAGCCGACGCCGCGGCGGCAGCTGTGGAACTCGAACCTGGATCTGGTGGTGCCGCGGTTCCACACGCCGAGCGTCTACTTCTACCGCCCCGACGGGTCGGCGGACTTCTTCGACGCGGCGGTGATGCGGGACGCTCTGGCCCGGGCGCTGGTGCTCTTCTACCCGATGGCCGGGCGGCTGGGCCGGGACGAGGACGGCCGGATCGAGATCGACTGTGACGGCCAGGGGGTTCTCTTCGTGGAGGCCGACACCGACGCGTCGGTGGACGAGTTCGGCGACTTCGCCCCCACCATGGAGCTGAAACAGCTCATCCCCAAAGTGGACTACACCGACGACATCTCCGCATTCCCGCTGCTGGTCCTCCAGGTAACCTTACCGCACTCCGGTAGTTGTTGTATCTATTTATCTGATGCGTGTAGTTCATTCACACTTGGATGCGTGCAGCTCAAAATTCCTTTTTTTCTTTTTACCTTACACGCTTAACTTCAATTTAGCAATAAATATACCAATAAACATGGTTCATGTTACATCCGACACTGAGAGCACAAGTGAAAACCCAATTCCTCTAGAGAAGGTTCAGAAAATTTGTATGCAGTATGGCTGGATTTGGTGAGTGAATGTGTGAAGTTAGCATTGGTGTCGAAAGTGACATGGATCTCAAAAATGAGCAAGCAATGACCACAAGAAGCCTCATAGTACTCACAATTGGAGGAATATTTCTGCCAATGGAATTACTATATATTTACGCTTGCATGAAAAGATTCCAAAGGACAGTAGATGTTGTTGCTTCGTCATGTGGTGATCACTTTGTTTTCAGAAAGAATCGTCCTTGTTATTTGTGGACAGCTTGAGGCATGGTTCACATACAAACCATGTGGCGTGATGTCCATCCTCGTCGATGACATCTCAGTAGTGTCAGTTGTCAGACAGGCATAATTAAAAGGCTTGGTGGTCGTCGCACATGGATCACGTATGGCTTTTAGGATTGGGGTCCTCTTTAGTGATCTAATTTTCTTGAATTAAAATCTCTAAATCATGTAGGTTTTGAAAGATCTATAATTATTGCGAGAAAAAACAGAACGTAAGGATTAAATGCATAATTAATTGTCTTCGCTTTGCGTTGATGGTCGTGACCACCTGTTCTATTGAGTTCATGGAACGTCGCCTGATCTGGTTGTTAATGGAATCAGGTGACCTACTTCAAGTGCGGCGGCGTGTCGCTCGGCGTGGGCATGCAGCACCACGTGGCCGACGGCTTTTCCGGCCTCCACTTCATCAACTCTTGGTCTGACGTCGCCCGTGGCGTCGGCATCGCCGTCCGGCCCTTCATTGACCGCACTCTCCTCCGCGCCCGCGACCCGCCCACCCCGTCCTACCCCCACGTCGAGTACCAACCTGCTCCTCCCATGAAGAACGCGCCCCCGGCGACCACCTCGCCCCCAATCAACTCGGCCAAGGCCGCGGGCGCCGCCGCTACCGCCGTCAGCATCTTCAAGCTCACCCGAGCCCAGCTGAACCTGCTGAAGAGCAAGGCGGCCCCGGGCGGCGCCTACAGCACGTACGCGCTCCTAGCGGCACACGTGTGGCGCTGCGTGTGCGTGGCCCGCGACCTCCCGCCGGACCAGCCGACGAAAATGTACATCGCGACGGACGGCCGGCAGCGGCTGCGGCCGAAGCTCCCGGAGGGCTATTTCGGGAACGTGATATTCACGGCGACGCCGGTGGCGTTGGCGGGTGAGGTGGCGGCGGCGGGCGGGGGGCCGGCCCCGGCAGCGGGGAGGATCCAGGAATCGCTGGCGAGGATGGACGACGAGTACCTGTGGTCGGCGCTGGACTACCTGGAGATGCAGCCGGACCTGGGGGCGCTGGTGCGGGGCGCCCACACGTTCCGGTGTCCCAACATCGGGCTCACCAGCTGGGTACGGCTGCCCATCCACGACGCCGACTTCGGGTGGGGGCGGCCGGTGTTCATGGGGCCCGGCGGCATCGCCTACGAGGGGCTGGCCTTCGTGCTGCCGAGCCCCACCGGGGACGGCAGCCTCTCCGTCGCCATCTCATTGCAGCCGGACCACATGCACAAGTTCCAGAAGCTCATCTACGACATCTAGTCAAAGGATTCGAGGTTGCTGCTACTCGAGAAGGGAGTGGCGACATCAGACGTCGACGAATTTGTTACCTCTTTTTCCGCGTTCTGGACTTGGATATATGTGACAATTGTGTCGGAGGCATCCTTAAAAGGAAGAAGAAAGCACTTGTTTTCCCAGTGGGTTGGTGTCGTCCACACAATAGATAGCATAGTCCATGAAACATTCCATTAGCATCTCTATGTTTTGCAGCCCATGGATCAAGACTGCCTTTTGGTAATTAAAAAAATTGGTGATTGCTTATTTGTCAGTAAATAATGCAGGTTTCATATATATATTATATATATATATATATGTATACATATATATATATATGTATACATATATATGTATACATATATATATATATACATACATATATATATATATATATATACATATATATATATATGTATATATATATATATATATATTCAGAACTGTGATTGTGGTTAGGTCTACTAATGAATCTAATTTAACTGTACCTCTTTATTAGACAATCTTGAAAACTAATGAACATAAGAAAGCTTACATACTAGAACAGCAGGTTGAGAATATGACAATTCTGTATTGTTTTTATTGGAATTAAACTTGTTCAAAAAAATATCATTGGAAGGAGAAGCCAAGTTGTGTATTGGTTTCTGAAAAAAGAATAATTTATTTTTAAATATAATTAATATAATATATCTTTGGGAACTATATAATAATTTTGAAATGTGATAACAGCTTTGAAATGATAAAGAATTTTGAGTAAAATATAGAATATTTTGTCTTGTCTTATTCTTTCTTTATGTAACAATTCTATTCTTTCTTCCTAAAGTTCAACATTTGATATGAAAGCATAGGTTTAACTATGTCCTCTTCCCCAAATATCATCCAATTTCATATCCTCGTATTGAAAAATGAAAACATAGTGTATCCAAATGAAAGTTCTTTTAGGCTCCCAAGATATATAGAAGTTTATAGAAGATGAATTTATTGAACCAAGTCTAGCAGAAGAAAGAGCAATGAATACAGAATCAAAAAAATAATTCAAAGATAAAAAGAAGAAGGAGAAAAATATCTTGTTCATGATCTACCAAGATCTTGATGATACAATGTTCGAGATCATCGCTCTAGTAAATACTTCAAAGAAAGCTTAGGAAATGCTTTAAAAAGCATTCAGTAGTATTGATAAGGTAAAGAAACTTCGTTTACAAGTTTTACGAGCCGAGTTTAAAAAATTATAATAAGGTACTTCTGAAACTATTTCTGATTACTTCTTGAAAATCATTTTTATTATTCATCAAATGAGATAAAATGGTGAACAAATAAGTAATCAAAGAGTAATAGAAAAAATACTAAGATATCTAGATCTAAAATTTGATTTTATTTCTATTACGATTGAAGAATCTAAAGATTTAAAAAAAAATCTTTAGAATAACTTATAGGTTCTCTTCAAGTTCATGAACAAAAGATTACAAAATGAGGAAAAGACAAAACTATGGAGCAAGCACTACAAACCAAGCTTACTCTTGAAAAGAAAGGTGAATTACATTCTCAAAGATGGAGAGGACATGGACAAAGAGGAAGAGGAGGCAGAAATCAGACCAATCAAGAATCTTCAAACAATGAAAGTGGTAAAGAAAATTCTAGCTAAAGAGGTCGAAGTTATGGCCAAGGACGTGACCGAGGCCATGGACATAGCAAAAATTCTAAAAGGTCTGAAATACAATGTTATATTTACAAAAGGTATAGACATTACTCCTATAAATGTTATTATAATCCTAATAATTAAAGTGATAAGGCAAATTTTGTTGAGGAAAAAAAAGCAAAAATCAAGTTTTATTAATGACTTATGATAATTTGAAAGATGATCAGTCTATGATATGATATCTAGATACATGAGTCTCAAATCACATGTGTAGCATCAAAGAGCTATTTTTAGAAATGGATATAATTTATTTCGGGAACATTATATTTGGTAATTTGTCTCAAAAACTAGTAAGAGGCAAAGGTAAAATTTATCTTGGACTTAATAATGGCAAAGAATTATGCATTTTAGATGGTTATTATGTTCCTGATATGAAAAATAATATTCTAAGCTTTAAATAATTACTTAAAAGGTTATGATATTGAAATAAAAGATATGATTCTTTCTATTTGTGATGTGAAAATGACAAAGAACAGAATGTTTTCTTTGCATTTATGTATTTCTGATCAGTCAAATTGTTTTAAAACTGATATTGAGGATATTTTTATACCATGACATTTTAGATATGCTCACTTAAATTTTGAGGCTTTAAAACTTTTAGAAAAGTATAATATAGTGATAGGAATGCTAAGAATTGATCATCAAAATTATGTGAAGTATGTGTCATGGGTAAGTAGGAAAGAAAGCCTTTCAAAGTCAGAAGAACAAAAAGAGTATGGCATCGACTTGATCTGGTGCACTCAAATATTTGAAGCCCTATCAGTCCAGTACCACTTGGAGGAAGCAAATATTTTCTCACATTAATTGGTGATCATAGTCGCAAAACTTAGATTTACATATTAAAGGAAAAGAAAGAAGTTTTAACCAAATTAAAAGAATTGAAATATTTGATTGAAGGACAGTGGTTATAAGATTAAATATTTAAGAACAGATAAGTGTGGTGAATATATATCAAATGAATTTGAAAGTTTTTATAGAAATAATAGAAATTTACATCAATTCACCATGTCATACACACCTCAATAAAATGGTATCTCAAAAAGAAAAAAATAGGACTATCCTTAATATAGTTCGATGCATGTTAAAGGAAAAAAAAATCCTAAAGAATTTTGGGGAGATATAGTTGCTTGTGCAGTTTATTTGCTTAATAGGTTTTCGACAAAGCGAATTGATAATGCTATACCAGAAGAAGTATGGACCTTACAGAAACTAAGAGTTGATCATTTGAGAATTTTTGGAAATGTTGCATTTTCTAAGATACTAGAAGAAAAGAAAACAAAACTGGAGGATAAAAGTTAGAAATTCATTTTGCTAGGTTATGCTGAGAATTTCAATGGTTACAAACTCTATAATCCTATCACAAACAAAGTTGTGATGTCAAGAGATATTGAGTTTGATGAGCAACATATTTAGAATTGGAAAAGTGATAAGCAGCATAAGAAAACTATAACTTCAGAAGAGGATGATATAATACAAGCAAGCATCAAAGTGGCTTTGTCGAAATCGTCAACTAGATCAACTATGCCACATGATTCAAGAAGTCCAATTATAAGAAGGACAAGACCGATTCAGGAGCTGGAGCTATATGATGTGACTCAAAAAATTGATACTAATAGTGATGAACTTTCTTACTTATAAAAAAAAATGATGAACTTTCTTTATTTTATCTTTAGAAGAAAAATGATGACAAGCTATAAATTAGGAGATTCATGCTATTAACAAAAATGATATATGAAAGCTTACTACACTTTCAAAAGACCACCAAGCAATCAGTGTTAAGTGAATCTTCAAAATAAAAAGAAATACAAAAGGAGAGGCGAAGAAATACAAAGCCCGATTTGTTATAAAGGGATACAAACAATAATATGAGATTGACTATAAAAAAGTATTTATACCAGTTGCTCGACTAGAGCCAGAAAGATTACTTATCTCTCTAGTAGCTCAAATGCAATAAAAAAATTTATGAATAGATGTCAAATCAATATTTCTTAATAGAGTTATCAAAGAAGAGATATATACTTCAACAACTTTGAAAGAAACTTGACATGTTAGATGAAACAAGTTTAAGGGGCAGAATGTTGGAATTAAATTTTTTCAATTGACATAAAGATATTAATTTCATGTTTTATATCAAGAGAGAGATTCATTACAGAAAAATAAATTAAATATCTATGGAAGGAGGAGTCCAATTACTTCTTGATTCTAGAAAATATTTTTTTAAAAATAATTTATTTTAAATATAATTAATATAATATATCTTTAGGAATTATATAAATCTCCGAGTAAAGTTTTACGAGTGTAAAGAATTATAAGTAAAATATAGAATATCTTATCTTGTCTTACTGTATAATAATAACAAGTTCAATAGTTTTCGTCTTTCTTCTCTCTCAACACTTTATTTTTTTAGTCCGACAGTGTCTAGATAGATAGATGGATCGAAAGAGAGATATAGGAGCGCACAGGACATGGTCTCCTATGCTACAAGCTTGAGAGGCTATCTTTTGCTATTTATCCTCTCTGTTGCTTCTTTCTTTTCTCTAGGTTCGTGAAAGAGAAGAGCTGCATTCAGGCAGAAGACAAGTGTCTGCTACTTCTCTCAGATGCTGCAGCTGTTGCCTTGGTAGGCCTGGTTGTGATCATGGTGGTGGTGGAGAGGACAAGAGTTCTTTTATAATGATCTCTGAATTCACCGAACTGCTCCTCCTTTCAGCTGTCTCCTCTGATGCATCGCTTTCCTTCTCTATGACCATAGTCACAGAGTACCAGCTTGCAGCTCTCTTCTTTCTTCCAATTGGCAGAGAAAGTTTCACTCTTTGTGCCATTCTTGAAGTAGTCTCGTTCTAAATGAGCAGGACAATACATGTGCATGGAAGATCAAGCTCCATTACTTACTACTAAATTACTGCCACAATCTCTCAGTAAAGTGGCCTGTTGGAAGATGAAACAGCCATCCACCACTACAAACCCTATGTTTAAGCTAATATGTCACTTATGCAATATTTTCTTCTGCATCATACTGTTATATAAATTTTAGACTTCTGTTGTATTGTAGTCTTTGCTCTAGTAAGTGTTCAAGTGATCATAGTTTTGCTTTATAATCCTGGAACTATACATGCTAAATAATTTGATTGGGATAAACAAAAAAAAAAATTTACTGACCTTGAAAACCAAGCAATTGATTCTACCTTTCTGACCTGGTGAATGCATTTCTTACTTGGTTGGTGAATGTCTCAACATTCACCTGTTTTTTGGGCATACATACTTTCTTACTGAACAGAAGAAATAAGAAACGTTGAGCTGTTTAGATAACATTGTCATGGCATTTATTTTAATCATATATGATATGATTCTTGATAATGCAAAGAGAGAGAGAGAGAGAGAGAGAGAGAGAGAGAGAGAGTTCATTCCAATTATTTCATTCAATTCGATACATTTATAAGAAAATATTTCGGATCCCAACGATCACAAATCAGAGATCTCCCACAAATCACCTACCAAGGAATCCGAAGATTTCTTATGAGTTATGACCTTTATGTGTGAGCAAACAAATCTCACATGTTCATCTGCTTTAGATGAAATGAGAGACCGAGACATCAATGTGGCTGCTGGCTGTTTAGGACTTGGGCAGTGGTTTCCCTGCCAAGAATGATTGGAAGAGCTGGAGTGCTCTACTTGGTTGCAGGAGAGGCACCTCATGCCCTGCTCCTCTCACCGAGGCAAATGTCATTCCTTCGTACACCTCAGTCCACCCTGCAACCTGCACAATTGCAACAGGGTAAGAAGGAAGAAGAAGAAGAAGAAGCTCGGATGCCATCTTTCAATCAACCAGATGAGTATTTCACTTGATCACATACCTGTCTTCTGGAATACCATGGATACCAGGGGATCTTTGTCTTCAAACCGAGATGACTGATGGCGAACCTGGTGGCTGTAACTGGAACCACTGAATCAGTGTCCCCGCTGTTATATAGATAACCTCACATCAATCACAGTATAACCAAAGAAGAAGAAGAAGAAGAAGAAACATCCTCTTATTATGCTACATTCTAGTGCTTTACCTGAACATCCATACCCTTAGGCCAGCTTTGATCAACTCTTTGTACGTGGGAAGCATCGATATATCAGCATCAGCCCATGTCTTGATCAGTATATCACTGAAAGAACCCAAAAAGAGTGTTCATCGCTGACCTCTGAAGCTGTATCTGAAACCGACAACTCTCGAGAGTAGTGAGCTATATACCTGCAGGCAGTCCATCTGTAGGGGATGCCGGACGTGTTGGCATGCATGGCCTTCTGCACGTCAGGCCGGTTGTAGTACTTCTCGGCACGCTTCTCGATGCAGGGGTCGTAGCCAGCCGGCCGGCGGTGGATGAGGCTGTTCTTGAACCGCAGCCGCTGCACGTCGGTGGCGTTGGGGGCGGTGCAGGAGGGGGTGTAGATACTGTACTGGTCGATGTCGCCGAACTCGTGGTTGACGGCGTAGTTGACGACGTGATCGCACTTGCGGGATGACCTCGGGGATCTGAAGTCGCAGGACGACAGTATGGATTGATAGGTGCTGTCCGAGATCATGGAGTGAGTCCACCAGTAGAAGACCGTGCCGAGACTGTCGTAGTAGTTGTCCGTGACAGCATTGCCCACCTGCACAACGGGAGCTCCAAGCAATGTTTCATCAATCAACATACAAAAGGAAAAAGATGCTGATTTCGTTCAGTTCAGTATCCTCACAAGAATTCCCCTGAGATTGATGAAAGGCCTGGAAGAAGCTTTGTTGTATTCGACGATCTTTTTTGCTAGTTGCGGTACGTAGTGCCCTGAAACCAAACACAGCAATGAGATAAAAGCAATGGAAGACAGTACCGAAGCATAGTAGATATGGGACGTGCCAGCATAGCTCTCTCCAGAAATGTAGAACTCTCGATGCTTATACTGCGGGAATCTCGACATCCAACGAATCAAGAACGCCAAGGCATCTTGAGCTGCAACATTGCAAGAAGAAGAACGAAGAGCTCATGAGCACGTCAACACAGCGAGTGAACCGCCTGCCTTCTTCCCTTTACCTGTGCGCTCGTCGCCGACGCTCTGGAGGTCAGAGCTGACGTTCGCGTAAGAGAAGCCGACGCCGGCCGGGGATTCCAAGAACAGTAGGTTCGCTTCTGCTCGTATCAGGAGTTGATGTGGGATCAAACATCGAGCGATGGGGAGATGCGAGGGATGTTGCAGCGGTCACTCACCTCTGTTCCATGAGAACTTGTTGAGGTAAAGGGATGAACCAGTTCGGTCGATCCGGAAGGGGCCGATCTCCTCGGAAGCGCCATAAGCCACCGACGAACAACCCGGTCCTGCTCCGAGAATTGGCGAGGCAGCATAAGATCAATCGCCATGGTCATGCAAATTTTGGGTATGGATCCAACAACATCTATCCATTCCTAATAATGCGATTGTAATAGTTTGATGCTCATCTTTAACTTATCGGTCATATCAACTCTATAGTTTTAAGTGTTCGAGCAAACCAAGTGATGAGAAACCTAAAAATCTGCTACCACAGATTACCAAAACTATGATTCACAGCACAAAAATCTTATAATTATGGTGCAACTTACCCCGAGCAGATTTACTAATACAATGTAAAAGCTTAAGCTCATAAATTTTTAGTCAACTCCAAATAATATGATGTGATTCTTTATTCTCTCCTAGCAACATGAAACTGTTTTAGGCTATATCTCATCTTCCCTTAAATCCTATTTTTTTAGATTTCAGGCTAGTAAGCATGAAATTAAGGCACTAATACAATATAAAAACTTAAGATCTTATTATATGGTCTATAGGATGGATTATGGGGCAATATAACACAACATAAAAGCAATAATATGCAGTCTAAAAGAAACAAATCTAAAGTGAAAAAAGTTATTATGCATAAATAACTCATTAAAGAAGATAAATTATATGTCGTTTCAATTTCAAGTCCTCTCATCAATTGATTATTTATGGACCCCATATATGTATGGTAGGCAATAATATTTCCAGAAGTCATGGTGTCTCTCACATCGCAGGAGTGAAACACCCAACATGAGTCACCCAGAAGAACACTGCGTCAAACATCAAGCTCTCCACTTTTGTTGATGGGAGGGACAGCCACCCAACTCAATACTTGTCCACCACGCGTGCTCTAAAGGCGCAATAGCCTTCTGCCTTCTCCCCCCATTTGCACTGCCACCACCAAGTCAAACCATGGGGACTACCTAAACATGGAAGCTTAAGGATAATAACACACAGTGGGGGGGCACTGACATCTATTCCTTTTCCCCAACCCTTTCAGACAACAAACCAAGAGTTGGCAGCAAAGCTGCAAGCAAAAGTTGCTGCACCTGTGCAGGGTGTTGGTTCTTTCCCCACTGTGGTGATGATGACAGCGGAAGAAACAAAGAGAATTTGCAGAAAAGATGAGCAAACTTGCAGCCTTGGATCTTTTGCTCATGGGGGTGCACAAGCATACCATCTTAGACTTCCATTTGATTATCCTTTTTCTTCGGGCCAAAATGTCTCACTGACTATTTTATATAGTCTCTCGAACACACTTCTACTGCACCATTTACAACTTGAGATTGGACAACTTTGTTATCACTTTAAAATGATGATCTAAACAAGGGGAGACTTTGCCTTTATGTTAAAACTTGTATCTAAACTTGAAGCACTTCAAAGCTACCTTCATCTATCTTTTACTGTCAGTGCATAGAGTGCGGGGCAAAGCTAATCTTCCAACATGCAGGCAGCACTTTGTGACCACAGCAGTCACTACTGAATGCAGAAAAGCATGGTGGAGGCTTTTCTTCCAGAATGGGATGCTTCCAACTTTCCTACACTGCATTATCATATGGGTAGTGCGAGACTTCCGAGCTATATATATCATTTCAAGCTTCAAGTGCTGACCATATATATCATCTAGAACCATTACCATCAATAATAGTCTAGTTGAACTCTCATGCATCTAACAGTGGACAGTAGCAGAATAAATGAAAACATAGTGCTGCCACTCTTGTTGCCCAGTGCCTTCCCGCTAGTAATCTTGACTCGAGATATAAATTTTGGGGGAGGAGGAGAAGACACACACACACACACACTGACACACACAAGTTGCTTGGTGTTCTATCCATGTCTGCCATATACTATATATGCTGCGGCAGACTGAGATCTCAGTAAGAATTTCTTAAAATGAATCATTACAATGCCTATATGATACAAGGAAACTACTTCAAATTATATAATCACAACCACCATTATCATAGTCTGCGCAACTAAAGTAATCAATATTAATTTCTTAGGAAGTTGATCAAACACAAACATAATAATTCAGCTTAGTATAACAAGAGCTGACGCCTTTGTACCCTTTTCTAGAGAATAGTGATCCACACACTGACATGCAGACACAACAAGCAAAGAAGCAAACATTTCAGAAAATCCAACCCTGTAATATCCCAAAATTCCTACTCCACAGTTTCCATTTTACCCTCTGTGTATGTATTATGTATGTATGCGTACATCCTTTATGCGCTGCGTTAAGCATGTTAACTTTCAGGGTTTTGTCGGATTCCTGCATGCCTCGGCGGCAGCCAGGTCTGATTCCACGTCAGCAGGAGATTGGGATAGGGTCATTAAGTGTCGGCCTGGCTATTTATTGTGCGCAGTTATTGTAAACCAACGACGGCCTCCTCATCATTTCGAAATCAATGGCGTTTTCCAAATCTTTAGAAACAAACAACAGGAACACAAAATATTGGAGGAGTTTGATGAAAGTGTTGAAGGATATGCTCTCTCTTTAATCTTATTAGGAGATCAAAGGTAGGTTGGCAATAGAAAGGAGCAGATGAAGAACGACTATGTTCTTTGATAGCCTGATCAAGATTCAAACTGCATGATCTTAAACTCATGTTCAAAAGATCTTAAGGTCTCTTTCGTCGAACACCAACGACCCAAGTAGAGAGAAGAGAGAAAGAAGGCTAAGAGTCGAATGAGTTGAATTATAGCAAGAAGTCATGAGTCTCGAGTAAGTAATAAGAGAGAGCATAGAAAGATGAGGACTGACCTCCGTTGAGCCAAAGAACCAGAGGCTTCTTGGCAGCATCAGTGACAGCCTCGGTAAGCCAATAGAAGAGAGCCCTTCCCCTCTCTTGGTTCACGGTGACGTAACCGGCGAACTGCGCAAAGGCCACCCGCGGTTGCCCCGGGAGCGCCGAGATCCGGTCGAGAGCTTGTCGATCGGCGGCAGCGAGCAAAGGGAGGAGAGAGATGAGGAACAAAGATAGGGAGGGGCCGCTCCAACGTTCACCCATTATTGCAGCCAGCCAAAGCAATCTCCCTCAACGCACTGTTTCCTGCGTTCCTCTTGAGGGAGGAGGACGTTTGGCTGAAAGGTATGCGTTGGTGTATATATAGAAGGCCAAACGAGGACTGTGCGGATGACGATTTAAAGTTCTAAATATGTTTTTATATAAAGCTATGTGGACTCCATAAAGGGAGTTAAATGCTTAAGCAATTGTGTCACATGTAATGTAGGTGAGAGGGAAAGGAAGGTTAGCCGCTCAATGTGCTGCCATCAGTATTTACTGCAGACCCAAACAACAGTACCATAAATGCAATATAATGTACGTTCGTCTCTCTCTCTCTCTCTCTCTCTCTTGCCTGTATTTGTTGTGTGAGTGTTGCATGTGGTCCTGAAGTCAGATGGAGAGGGAAAGAATGATTCCATTTGAGTTTTCATTAGAAGTAAACAGGAAACGATACTGCAACATTCACTGTCAAGGAACAATGACCTCTTTCAGTAGCTATGTTAACCTAAATTGTGAAGGTAGAAGATGGAATATATGCTCGTCCACACAAATGGGACCCTCATGGTAACCCTTGTTCGTGAGGGTTTGACCGTTTGACCTCCCAAAATAAATATCTTATCACTTCGTTGCTGGATCAACAGGTTTTCCTGCCCTTGTCCCCCCTAGCTTGAAGCAGACAAGCATGGGCAAGTGCAGCTGCCTCAGCTGGTTCTTTCATTGCACTCTTAAAGCCATGGTTCTCAGCGTAAACTCATACCGCACACTAAGCTGATGCTTGTTTGTCAAACATGGTTCTCAGCGTAAACTCATACCGCACTCTTAAAGCCATGCTTCTTTACATGCATATACTACAACGCATCCAAACCATCGCCACCCATACCATCACTTCTTTCAAGATGTGATGTGCAGACTAGTGCAGAGTTGGTCAAACATGGCTGTTCTTCTCGCTCCACTATTATTTTCACAATGGTTTAGGTTGGGCAAAAGTCCACACTGGGGAGTCTCTTTTCAGGGTCACATGTACCGGGATTTTTGGGTGATTTGGTTGTATTAGATCTGTCATCCATTGTGCCATTCTCAAGAGGCTTGGCTGCAAGCTGGGACATGGACATACTACATACAGGGGTGTGGTATTAATGAGGTGGTATTGACTGTGGAAGTAGCAGAGCCGAAGACCACCTACTAGCAGCAGAAACCTTAACTGCTCTGATCATAGAACAAGATACCATGCAGAGAGAAGGTGGAGAATTACTTAGGTTCACTACTCGAGGTTTGAATTCAGTGCCGAGCTACAGGATCTTTTCAAGTTCTAGGTGTGGTTGGCGATATAAATGAGCATGCTTCGCCATCAAAAGGAAGCAGGAAGGAAGGAAGAACGCAAGGTCAAACACAGCAGTGATGGGTTCCAGGACCAGCTAAGCCTAACTAAAGAGAACACAAGGTAAACTTTGTTCTTGTTTTCATTTCTGAAATCATGCATCTGATGCTGTAGTTCTGACATGAAAGATAGAGAGTGTGGTAACTCAGGATGAACAACTAAAAAGGGAATGACTGTTCATCTGGAGTTAATCAAGTGGGTGTTGTTCAGCGAGCAGTGTTCTATCCACATGCAACAGCAGCAGCGACGGATGGGGAATTTAATTGGGCTGTGAACTGGCAGGAAAATCAATGCGAACTCACCAGCTTCCAGCAGTTGAGCATTCCCAAAAGTTTCTATTATCTTATTGCAGGCCTGGGAGTTGGCAAAAGCTTCCAGGGAAGGTCGATTCTGATTTAGCCGGAGGTAGGAGAAGATGTGACTATGAAGACCTTGTAATTTCCTAGCTGGCCTTCACTGAGTCGGTAATCCATTTGAGTTATAATTCTTTTTATACATTAAAACAGGATGATGTCGGTGAAAGTCAGATCAGTTCGACTTAATTTAAATCTAAAAAAAAATTAAATTCATTTAAGATGTGGAATAGATTTTTTTATATTTAAAATAATAATAAAAATATATATATAATAATATTTTAATTACCGATTGATTTAATTAAAAGAAATATTCACAAGTGAAATATTTTAGATATATTTTATATTGGACCGAGATAATTGGGCTTGACCACCACCTCGGTTTGACTACGTTATCAGTCTTAATCGGATGAACTAAGTTTTTATGATCATCTTCGTTTGGTTTATTCGTCTGGTTCGTAGTCAATGTTGACTTTTCAGATGTTCCTAATAGATTTAAGTCAAACTGATGAAGACTATTGTACTTCGTGATTGACATCAAATAAACTAAAAACTGAAATTAACCATTGTATGTATAGCTCCTCCTTTAATTACTGACTGAGCCATGAAATTAATCCTTAATTCACAACATCACATTTTCTCGTAAGTGACGATATAAATACTCAGACCTCACCACCACCTGCATAAAAAACCCCCAAAAGACAAGCCTATGAACCATTAATTAGCCTTAGAAATTAGAAATCGAACCGGGCGGTTCGAACCGATCTGATGCCACGAGGTCTGGACCGCCTTGGACCGCTCGACCTCGATTTAGGAAAAAGGCTTCCATGGGTCGGAAAGCGGGGGGGAGGGGAACCATGGTTGCGGCGACGGCAGTGGCGGTGGCGGTGAGCGTGGGGGTGGTGTTACCTTTTCCATTCTACTACCTTTTGTGGAACCACCCGCAGGCGTGGGTGGACCTGTGCGGGAAGGGGGTGGACCCCTCCCATCTGATGGCCCAGATCTCTCACGTCCTCAAGGCCATCCAGTTCGTCTCCCTCCTCTCCGTCGCCCGCATCTCCCGGCCGCCGTGGTACTGTGTCGTCCTCTTCCTTCTCGGCCAGCTCCTCAACTTCAAGTGAGCCCTCTTCTTCTTCTTCTTCTTCTTCTTCGTTTCTTGGGATCAAAATGACTTGTGACAATGGCGTGGGAACTCAGCGTGACTGTGCTACTATCTCAACTACTGATGATGTTGGGTTAATACATGCGGTCATTTATGTTTGATTTGGAAGGACATTACAATAATTACCATGTTGGAGAAAAAAGTTGTTTTCTTGGTGATGGTTACTATAGAAACTTGACATGCATTTTGGTTTCTTTCTTGTTTATTTGTGCTAGCTCATTTTTGTAAATATTTCATTCTAATAAGTTCATGTGCTGATCATATAATTTTTCATTTTTAAAAAAGCAATCTTTTGTGAATATTTCATTCTAATATATTTGCTGTGCTAGTTATCCCATCTTTCTTTAATAAAATGAGTTTGGGAGTACAACAACAAATAAAGTTGTAAGTCCCAACTATTTGAGTCGACTACATGGATAAAATCATACGTTTGGTTAAGTATAGAGTATTTGAATATTTATTTATAGTTTCTATTAACATCAGTTTAGTCTTTCTCTATCTTTTCTCGTATTACTAACGGTAATCATTTTACTTCTTCTTACTACAACATTTATAGGTCTCTTGAGCACATGTCTATACCATCTTAAACGATTCTCTTTCATTTCACCACCGTAGAGTGGTGGGACTCTTTGTATAAAGTTCATTATTCATTTTCTTGGTATGAAATGATTATTTGAGAGTTGTTTATTGCTATATATATATATGCAGATATGTGACACACTGGTAATTGGTGAGATAAACCAGGAATTCTATATATATTTGTTCATGAGCATTGCTAGTGATGGCAAGAACAAACTATTGGCAGAAGTTCAGCATTTGTGGGGTTGGTTTGTAGTGATTGATGTAAGATGAGCTTTTGAGTTATGTGGAGGAGTAGCTAACCTCTGTTAGCATTGTACTTCAAAATTTCTGTGATGGGTAGGTAACTGTCAATAGTCCCAGCTTAGGAAGAGGTGAAGCAGTTGAAAGATAATGGAAAGGAACACTTTTCTATGATCTGAATTGCACAGGATTCTGGTATTCTTTTGCAAACAAGAAAGTCCTGTCAATGGTTATACCTTTTGTTTTGGGATGAAGAATTCTGCAGCTTTCAAGCTTGCTTTATAACCCAAAGTTATTTCCTTTTACCAAATTATTTGTTGTTTTGGATGAGTATAATGTAGCAGATGAACCTTTCCATCATTTAGGATTATATTTCTTGATTGTAGTTGAATATACCTCTCTATCTCTCTTTTAACCATTAATCCATTTTCTTTATACTAATTTCCTGGAACACTGTTTGCCATGATATTGCCTTTGCTTTTGCCATGATATCATCATCAAGATTTATGCATCATTTACTTATGGTTGTGTCTCTCTATACTGATCAACATAGTGCACTTGATATGAGACCTGATCTCACAATCAGTTTCTTTTGTTCTTCATGCGCAGTTAACCAATTAGAATACGTTAAAACAGAAGGAAAAATATAACATCCAAAGGAACATCATTGTCTACGTTTAATCTAGCACCCTGCTTTAGTTTTTCCTTACACATGCAGAGTTTGTCAATTTAATTAATTTGTTTGCTGCAAGATTAATCAGCTTCTTTAATATTTTACTGGATCAGGTAGATTTTGTCCAATTAAGTTCTATAATGAGCCTAACTACTAATGTCGAGGACAATGAAATTATCATGGTAAAATGATTGACAAAATAGATTATTAATTACTAGTCAAAGGTTTAATTAAGATTTGTTAATATCCTTGTCTGGTATCAACAGATTATGAAGGGGAAAATTAATTTGAAAGCATGAATACCTTATACCTGGAGCAAGGAATAGTTTGACAATGATGAGAAGCTGAGACTCTGACACAACATCTTGACCTGCCGTAAGAATAAGACTTCCGGAGCCAAGACTTCAAAAAGTAGTTAGCGGTAAATATGATTCGTTTGTCTAATGCTTTCATCCAAAGTAAACGCCGGATCTGTTGCCATGAGCGTCATTAATCTAGTGAAGAAGATCGTAGGATGTTGATGGGATAGGGTATTAGAACCTTAGATAAGCTCTTGTAGCCCATAACAGACTCGTTTTATTTTATAGAAGTTTATGTGAGCTTCTGTGATAACCATAGAAAAAAAAAATCTGATAGTTGATGCTTACAAGCATGTTTTCCCTAGGAGTACTCTAGCATCTTCAGCAACAAGAGTAGCAAGCCTTACGGTCACTAGTCAAACT
Source organism: Musa itinerans (assembly GCA_001649415.1). Taxonomy (NCBI): domain Eukaryota; kingdom Viridiplantae; phylum Streptophyta; class Magnoliopsida; order Zingiberales; family Musaceae; genus Musa; species Musa itinerans. The sequence goes on along the minus strand of LVTN01000532.1, from coordinate 55,986 downwards.
AAGAGATCAACCCTGATTTTATGATTTTTTGTTTTAGAAGTCTTTGTAGGCCTTTCTCTTCCTCCTCTCACCACCGAGAGCGATCAACTCTTAACTTCTCCAGCTCCTCTGCTGATTAACAGTCCAGAGTCCTTTACATGACCCGTTAGATAAATTACAAGCATTGCTCTTTATAGCTTTTTTCTGAAGTATTATTTCCATCCTAGTAGCTAAGTTTACTTTCATTCATTTTGAGCTGTGTTGTAATGCTTGTTAAAGGTGTTACAGCATGAACCAGAACCCAAAATGTTTTTTGGTCTATTGGCTATTAGTTACTCTCAACATTTTTCAGCAAATGAGACCATCATTCTTGCACTTTCTAATCCACCAAAAAAATGCTCTTCTTTAAAGACACTTAAAGTCACTTATCGAACAGCCTTTTTATATCATTAGTTAATTTCTTTTCCTATACTGTGTGTGAATGCCATCGTGTTGATGTATCACATAGTTCCTAGTTCCTTTTTTCTTTTCCTGATCTACTAATTATGCAGCTACACATGGATTACATTTTAGTTATCGAGGATAATGTTGAGATCTACATGCATGTAATTCTGGTATTCTAGTAGTACAAGTCAATGCAACTGGGTTAATGCCAATGTCAAACTAAGGAGCTAGTTTTAGAAATTACTGATGTGTTCATTTATTCTAGCCAAAGTTGGAATTATTCATTGTCAACGTCTCCTAGTTGATTGATAACCGAGAATTCGGTTTGATAATGTGCTGATTATGGTTCTTGACACTATTTTCGTATCCTTTTTCAGGGTGTATCAGTTGCTTGGTGAGGCAGGCACTTATTACGGTGTACGATTCGGCAAGAATGTCCCCTGGGTTACAGAATTCCCTTTTGGGTACATAAAGGATCCGCAATATGTAGGAAGCATCCTGAGTCTACTGGCATGCTTATGTTGGGTCCCTTTCCAGTACATTTTCCTCTGGATTCTGGGATATGTTTTTATGATATGGGTGGAATCCACAGAAGATCCAACAACCAGAGCTAAGCCCCTAAACTGATTTATCAGTTAAGGAATCCAAGAGGCACATTTTTCCGAGCGATATCTTTTCGGTTCTTTTTGCTTGGATGAACAATTTGTATACTTTTATGAGATCTATGAACTTGATCCTAGGGATTCATTTTCTGTCGAGTTACATTCATGATTAATCCTTGTTATTATTGGTGGTGGTTGATGTGATCTAATGGTTGGCTTGCTATGTTCTTTCGATGATTAAGTGTGTTTTGCTATCTCAGTCTCTCCGCTGATTGTTTCCAAGCCTCTCCGTGCTGTTATTGAAGCTGGATGTTCCGTGCTCAGTTTAATATCTCGATTGTAATAATTCATTATTTATCTTTTCTATTATTCTGTTCCATGATGTCGAACAATATATACATAAATAAATTACCAATGGTGTAATACCATTCGTAATTTTTTTATTTTGTATTCGGTATGTTTTATCGTATAATTAATTTTTCACTTCATCTCTACAAACGAGTTGATAATTTTATATAAAAAATATTATCTTATTCAATTTATGATTTCAGTTGGGTTGAATGAAAGGTCAGACCTTGTAAGCTTGCTAACTTCTTCCCATGCATGTAATAGATGCTTTTGCCACTTCTAATCTTCTGCCTCGCACACCTTTGCATTGTCGAGGCATGATTATTTCTTAACATAAATCTATATTAATTATCTTTTACATTTGTATATTATCTCAAATGATATATCAAATAAGAACACAGATCTGCACTGCGACGCCACACTTTTTATATCAATTAGCCAATCAGAGAACAATAATGATTACCTGATGAACACACCATTTTTATTCAATACACCTTTATACATGCAAAAACATAAATACAATACTGTAGAGATCACGCACTACTAACTCTCAATCCGGTGGAGCATGATCCCAATGTACCAGACCATGACATTGAGTTGCAAGATACTCTGAGTACAATACGATACAACATAGTAAGAGGCCATGAAAGATCGAAGGATACTTGCACACCTTTGTTTAACTGCTTGCACGTCACTAAGCATAATAATTTAAGCTGGATTTCTTCTTCGCTTGAACTTGGATTATCCCTTCGTTGAAATCTTCATGCGTCACCTGAAACGAAGTATGATATTAGTTGACAAGTGCTTTCATCACACCAACCTTAATATAAAGAGCCATGAAACATGAATCAATCACATCCAGAGTAAAGACCAAAGCCATTCCACGCAAAGGGATAACAAGGCAGTGACCATTCCACTCTATGACTAAAAAATCTTATCCCATCCCGTCTCATCCACAGTTCGGGTTGCTGAATATAATATCATTCCTGACTCGTACAAAAACCGACTAGATCAGTTTTGATCCGTCCTGCCTTGGTGAGGATAGATTATAAATATATAATAAATATAGAATAAACAAGGATACAGCAGAACAGAAAAAAAGTAACACTGTCCCTGAACCGACTCCGTCCAATGTTCAAAAGTTCCCTGAGCCCACCTATTTCCTGGTCAAAATTGGTCAAATCTGATTTGATCGGTCTAGTTCCCACAGCTCCAGATTGATATTGACATCCTAATTCATGTCTGATGACTCGATGACAATAAGAACCAGAGGGAAAACATAGTGTGTTCCTGATTAGAAGCATCTCAGGTATATATAAAGTCTTGCAGCATAACTCTTACAGCTTTCTAAAACCCTATGTATATAGAACAGGGAACAACATGCTGTGACCAGAAGGCATGATTGTACTTACTAGAGGAAACAAGCTACAAGGAATATACATTGAACAGTCAGTACAATTTCTATCTTAATCATCTGACATTATGTAAGATTTTTCTATAAAGAAGTCGCAAACTAAGGTAATTATGCGGGGGTGTAGAGTTCAATTCAATATAGGTGTAAATTAAGAACAATATTAGGAAAGCAAGAGAATAGAACCTCAGTTGCATCTCGACGCAGGGCAAGCATGCCAGCTTCCACACAAACTGCTTTAAGTTGTGCTCCATTAAAATCATCAGTTGACCGAGCCAGCTCCTCAAAGTTCACATCAGGGTGCACATTCATTTTCCTCGAGTGGATCTAAATTTTATAAATAAAAGAAAATACACAGCTCATTTCAAAGTATTTCTAAATTAAATGATAGATCTGTTTTTTATCAACATGAAAACTTAGGAAAGCATTTGCTTGCAACAAGAACACTATGGTACCTGCAATATTCTAGCCCGTGCTTCTTCAGATGGATGAGGGAACTCTATCTTCCGATCTAGACGTCCAGAACGCACAAGAGCAGGATCAAGTATATCAGCACGATTTGTTGCTGCTATGACCTGGCAACCAACCATATCATGTCTGTGTGAGAGAGAGCGAGAGATGAAAGAAAAAAGTAACAGAGAATCAGAATGCCACATTTACCACAAACTATATAAATTCATAGATCAACTAAGACAAGCAAATACACCTTAAAGCAAGCACCACACTGTTACATAGTTTGAATTTACCGTGTACCTAAGAATGACTAACACATGTAGGACCTTAAAGCAAGATGCAAGCTGTTATTTGGTCTCAAATTTTTACCAAACCCAACAACTTTTATCCAGGCTCTCTCAGAAGGTGCAGTGCTATAGTGTTATCGCTTGTTACCAAACATACCTAATGGACGAGAATCTTCTGGAATTAATGACACCGCATGTGTCAGCAAATATGGTCTCTCTCTCTCTCTTTCTCTCTCTCTCTCTCTCTCTGGTGCAGCGAAATTGATTCCATCAAGAATCAAGATCAGCATACCATGTGTAACATATATAAAACACAATTTTGTTTCTAACATTTCTAAAGTTTATTGCATTAATGGTCTACATTTAGTCACATAAAAGCTGGTTATGTACTCCAAAACCTCTCTGCATCCTCAAAAGAATAAATTCAAACCTGTACTTCTAGCAGGCATGAATAATTACATTTTTTTTATAGCATTTAGTACTACACAACCAAGAATCTCATGCATAACATTATCATAGGTTTCACCATAAACTTACCTACTGCAACTAATGACAAATACTTTTACCTAGGGAGAGCTATGCACAATGCCATGCAAAGGAAAAAGGAGGAGATCATATGAAGTTTAAGAATTTTGATGCAGATAGGTAGCCAGGATCACTAAATTTGGTCTAAAGAGAAAAAAATGATGCAGCACAAATTTTTTTTAAATGATTCAGAGAAAGAACAACAAAGGACATGTGACAAACAAGCTAGTAGTGCTGTAGGGAAGACTACATTACACTGAATCATATTCAAGCTACAAACACATGGGTATTTCTATCGAAATGGAAAGATATTGCTCCAATCACAAGATCAACAAGAACACTGACCTTTATACTGTCATCACTGCTAAAACCATCAAGCTGATTAAGTAATTCCAACATTGTCCGTTGCACCTCCCTATCTCCACTTACTTCACTGAAATGGTAGTGCAAAAAGAGAATTTTCGAGCATCATGTCTTTTCATTAAAACAACTATGGCATGCAATTATTTAGTGCAAAAATTTCTTTGCTATCACTGGCTCAGATTGTTATTATGGAAGTATAATATTAATAACCCACATGAATAGCTAAGCAGTGAAGTCAAAAGGTTCAAATAGAGTCACTTCAAAAACATGCCCCTGAGAGTTCAATGTAGGTGATTAGGTTTCTAATTAAGAAAGATAGCCCTATAAGCATCAAATACAACAATCCCATATCCAGTGAACTTCCTAAATGCCTTCCTTGACCAATAGCAATTTAATACTTAGTCAAAATCTATTTTGCTTTAAACAAAACTCTCATCCCCAGGACTGGTTATCAACAGCATCTTTTATGCATAATGACAAATAATTTGTTATTCTATACCATGATCAAATATGGTGTATGTAAACTGTATTTCGCATCTAATAAGAAAATGCAGCTATTCACATGACCATGGCAAGGAGAACTATAGTTTTACCACCGATACTGAGTTGGGCTCTCTTATAAAGGAAACACTCTAAAATTTGAGCTACTCTGGTAACAAATAAAGGCCCTCCACCAATCCAATTACATGAACTGACAGCATAACTGATACATACTCCCTCCACATAAATGTAATGCCAATGCATAATCTTACAACCAAACCCTCGTATACCAGGAGTTTTCTTTAGCATCCCTCCGTGACTCCAGCTCCTTCCAATTCTCAAAAGTTTTGAATGCTCTAGGTAGCTTCTTAACTGTATGGTAGATTAGCAGAAGAACTGAAATGCTCTGACAAATATGCTGCTCCTAACATTTTAGAATTGTGAAAATTGCTATACCAAATCCTTATATAATGTAAAATTTTAATTAGTAGATTAGACTCAAAGCATCCTGCATCAGTATGAACCTAATTTCCAGGATTTCATGACAGGCGATGATTCTTTAGCCATCTCACTGCCATCATTAAAGATGACTAAAATATGAAAATTGTGTGTATATCTGTTTTTTTATACTTGTTTTCTTTGCAAGGCAAACAATTCAACAAACAAACTGTTCTAACAAAGAAAAATAGAACAGGAAATGAATATGTCAAGCTAGCCATCAACATGCCACCCTATTCTGAAGTGAACAAAAGCATGAACTTGTTAGTATAACAAAAAAGACATTATAATGCATCAAAGAAGATAACTCGTATAACAATGAAGTGCCCAATGGTTGTCAGACCCTGCCATTTGATGTTCAAAATAAATGTCATGCTCATTAAGTTATTAACTTATATATTGTTGGTGTCAGTGAAAAAATGCCATGGGTCAAATTTTGTGCTACATTGACCTAGCCACTGAGAAAATGATCATGACATGCTTGCAACATTGTAAGACCTTATCAACTGTTAAAACCAAAAACATGAACTGTCCAAAAGTCTAAAGAAAAAAAGAGATGACAGACCTGTCAAATCGTTTTGTCCCTATTGCATCTATCTCATCTATAAAAATTATACAGGGTGATTTCTCCTTTGCTAGCTGAAAGGCATCACGAACAAGTTTTGCTCCATCACCAATAAACATCTGCATTAATTGGATAAACAATCACTAATTAGCCAAACATCAGCATTAATCAGTCCCCTAATGAATCCAAGACTTCAGAAAGTAAGATGCAAAGACATGACTGCATCACACGATGTGATTGTAATCATGCATGTATTAATGCATGCACCTAATAATCAAGATGTCCAAGAATTCATCAGATCATATGGATCGTTGAAGCCTTCAGAAAGTAAAATGTAAAGAAATAACTGTATCATAAAATGACATTGTTAATCATGCATGTAGTAATGCATGCATCTAATCATCAAGTTGACCAAGACTTCATCTAATATGAATATAAAAAGCTTGGAAGAGGCTTTATTGCAGGTTTATAAAAAAAGTTTTAAATGTCATGGTGATATCATCATGATGTACTGGTCTAAGTGTACAAATCTTCTTACAGTGCCAAAAGGCATCCATGGAAAAGGGATAACAAAAGAAACAAATGCTGGAATGTAAAATGTACTTGATAATTAAGCAAAAAAAATAACAAAAAAAATATTGCAATTCAGAGAAAAGACCCCAATTTTTTTAGCTGTACTTAGTAATTACTACAAGTTCATAAATCCTACCAAACCCTAAAATAGGAAACATTCAACTGACTAAAAAAAATTAAGGACTAACAAATATCTAATAACAGATAATTTCTGCATCATTCACTAGCAAAGAATTGTGAAATTAAATTAAAAACCTAACCAGAACTATCAACATTTCAAAAGCCAAATTTTCTTGATTAAACATTCAAATGTTATGCAATTCAACTAATACATATTCAAAGCCAAAAAGTTATTACGATTTCGGCGTAGAAAAAAGAAGTATTGATTTTAAAAGTACCTGAACTAGTTGAGGGCCTGCCAGCTTCAAGAAAGTTGCATTTGTTTGTGCTGCACATGCACGTGCCATCAAAGTCTTACCAGTTCCAGGGGGTCCATACAAAAGCACTCCTTTAGGGGGACGGATCCCTAGTTTCTGAAAGCGGTCTTTGTGGGACATTGGCAACACAATTGCCTCAACAAGTTCTTGGATCTGAAATTACAAACAGAAGTAAAAAGTTAATATCGACAGGTTCTCTAGTACAAAGAACGAGTTTCAGAAGTAATTGATCACTTCCTTACTTGAAGAAATATAAGTTAAGAAGACAAACTCAGGGAAGGGTCCAATAACTCTGAGGCCTAAACATTTAGTCTTGGCAACAAAGTCATGACAGAAATAAAATTTTGGTGGTCAAATTACTTGTATGGACACAGGAAGTTTTTAAGGTACCTGCTTCTCAAGGCCTCCTATATCATTGTAATCTTCTGTTGGCTTTTCATCAACTTCCATTGCCTTCACTCGTGAGTCATATTCTGATGGTAGAGTATCCAAGATCAAGTAGCTATCTTTGTTGACACCAACAAGATCACCAGGTTTTAGCTTATCAGGGTCCACTAACCCAACAACAGGAAGAAAGATTGTCTGGAAAAAAAAAACAAACAAACAAGAATAAGTCTCCAGTACCTTCAGTAGATTGCTAAACACAGTCAGGTATCAAGAACAACCATCAACTCACAGCTTCTCAGGAAGTGACATATTGCAATAAATGAAGCAAGAGATATACCATTCAGAACTGCACTATAGTTATCACATTTCATTTTCCTACCCAAAGACTGACTTTCAGTTAGTTAAAGTTGAAAGCAGTAAGTCTGTAGTATAACATACTACAATTATTCTGAAAGCTTCAGACGACCACTTGCCTAATTTTCTTGAAAAAAGGACAAATAAGAACATGAAACTGTACAGAGACGCTTCACAATTGAATTTCAAGTAACAAACGAAATCCAAAAAGAAGAGTCAGCTAAAACAAAATGAACAATTGTAAAAATCCAGAATCAATGGCAACTTGTCCAGCCATATGATTATCAAAGTATGCCACAGCTTGACTTTCAGTAAGTTTAGCTGATCAATTATCAAGACATTCAGTAGACAAATCCACCAAACACCCGAGAATATGGAATAGAAGCAAGCAGTGTAAAGGAGACAAAAAAAAAATGAAGAAATGAGTTAGGGCTCCAGCTTACCTGTCGTGTGGAAGTCTTTAAAACAACACATTTTCCTTTCCTTTGAGAATCCAGATCAACATTTGCACCATCTTCCTCAGCCTCTTCTTCTGGATTCATCTCCAAAATCTAGACAACACAAAAGCGTATATGATCAGTATACCCTCAATTAATTTACTAGAATTATGCACATTCACTAAATAAAAGAAAAAAAGTAAAATTATATGCTATAACACAAATAAGATGGGTGAAAATATTTAAACTTCCATCTGGGATCCACAACCACTCTCATAAGAAACAATAAAAGAAAGAATAAGGTACTGTTTCTAGTTACCAGAGTTTCATCATGTCAATTTAATTATTAAACTTCTAATGATGCTTTAAAAAACATTAACCTTATTGACCAAAAATAAATAAAATGCAAAAACATGAGAACAAATTTATATTTAATTTGATATAATAAGATGTTGAGTATGCTAATGGAATACAGCAGATTTATTTCCAATTCAACAAATGACACCTAAATTATCCCAAGTGCTTAATCTATACAGGAGCAGTTTACAATTAATCAATTATTAGTTATCTTTTTTTTTTTCTTTTCAAATTTGTGATTGGTGGGTGTCTAATTTCCTAGAAGCCACTTTGGTTTCATATGCCAACCTTATGCTTCAATTATCAGAATACCATACATGCTAAGACTTGTATCATTCAGTGCATATCGGGACAAGTATTAGATCAAAACAATACCCCTCTATATTTGTGCAAGAGAGAAGAGTTACACACTATATGAAAATTAAACAAAAGAAAGAGAAGAATAAAATTGAGACAGAACATGTCCCAGTTGAGATGGCAAAGCAACAGACAAGACGAGCTATCTTTTTTGCAAGACTAAATTTGAAGTCATTTTGAACAGAAATTTACCTCGTTGAAGCTTTTATAACAATATAAAGTTCTGTTACAGCAGAAAGACAATTTGTTAATAATTAAGCTCCCAAAGACAAGGGTTTTGAAGGATCTAAATTATCTCACAATAAGATAATGGACCAATTAACTTATTGAGCCCAAACCATTGGCTAAAGAAGCTTAGGTTCAAATTAGTAGTAAAGACATATTCTAAGTTAATTCAAGTCTCTAACTGCTTTTGATGTGGGACTAAACCAGAGGCATTATAATCTGCCTAGTGGTGGCTCCATGTTATTATGTACCTTTGGCCTCGTCCACGAATTTGGCCTCATCCACAAATAACCCCTTCCCACTCGGATTGCTCACCGTGTCAAGTTTTAGATCGGTGTCTCTGATGACATTTATTATGCCCGGCTCAAGGGATAATGTTAGGATCCTTTTTATTTTTTGAGCTTTGAATAATGTTTTATTGAGTTTGTCTAACTCAATAAGAGTCGAATAGGAGTTTTTTTTATATTTATTTATTTATTAGGAGTCCAAGTCTTGATGGACTCAGGGGTGAAACTCTATAAATATGGATGTATCTATTTCTTTTCATCTATCTATGAAATGTTATTATAATATTTTGGCAAATCCTAGGAGACCGATCCCCTCAAAGTGATCATCCCTTTTCTTTCTCTTCTTTTATAATAAAATCCTAAGATCTTATCATTTGGTATCAGCAGCAATTCTTGACGTTCTCGCTGCAATTTCTCGCATCACTTCATCACCGCAGCCATTATCAGCTTTCATCATCTAAAAAAAAAAACACAAACAAAAGAAAAAAGTGTAGTTGGTAGTCACGCACGATCTCGCTCGAGCAAGAAAGGGCCACCACTGCTGTTTCCTAGCCTCAGCGACCCCTCACTGCTCCGAACCCTAGACGTTATCGAGGTCGTTCTTCATCCCACCTTCCGCTGCAGAAGCCCAAGCCTCATCCCACCTTCCGCCGCAGTCGCCTTCTAGCCACGCACGTAGCGACCACACACGATCGACATCTGCAACCCCCTCCGTCGCCATCTCACACCCCAACCGCCGCAATCGCCATCTCTCTCCTCAGCTATTGTCAAGCGATCAGTGCGGAGAAGGAGACCATTCCTTCCGCCAGAGACGGCGTTGCCAGTAGCGCCCAGCGTCGCCTGCGACCCTCGTTACCTCCCCTTGGGTCACAGCCGTAGCCGCTCGCGGCGACGCTTTTGCCTCCAACCGTGCACATAGCGACCGCGCGCGATCGGCATCTGCAACCCCTCCATCGCCATCTCACACCCCAACCACCGCAACCGCCATCTCTCTCCTCAACCTCGATAGCAATCTTCCTCCACGCAGCAATAGAAACAGGGCAACTCCCCACACTGATCGCCGTTGTCTCCTAGCCGCACCACCACCGCTGCCTCTCAGCCTTAGCAACAACCTTTCCTCCACGTAGTGACAGAAACAAGGCAACCTCGGTAGCAGCATCCTCCTCGTAGTGACCGCAGCGAGCCCTCACGCTGCTCTCGGTGTCTGCTTCCTCGACAGCCTTGCAGCGATCCCTCACACCCTCAACGCTGCTCCTAGCCATGCCACCATCGCTGCTTCTCATCCTTGGCAGCAGCATCCTCCTCGCAACGACAACAGTGAGCCCTCACGCTGCTCTCGACGTCCGCTTCCTCGACAGCTTCGCGATCCCTCACGCCCTCAACGCTGCCTCAGGCCAAACTTCACAACAGTCGCACCAAATAAGGCAGTGCTGATGCCCTTGACTAGACACCAGAAATAAGAGTCAGGGATTACAGATCTAGAGTGGTATGGAATGGCTATTGATAATTCAGTGAAAGCTCAACTAAAAACCTTGGAAACCAGAATTGAGAACCGAATGGAAGAAAATTTTAATGATTTCAAAAGGAGCCTACTGGAGAGTTTCAGTAAGCTTCAACAAGATGAAAGTTCAAGTCTTACGTTGAATCGACCTGGAGACACTGGAAAAAGGAACTAAGAACAGGAAAAAGGAACTAAGAATAGGACACAAGCTACCCCTGCATGAAGGTGAAATTCCCAAGATGGGAAGATAGTTGGATCTCCAGGGTAGAAACATTTTTTCATTTTCACAGAACTCCAAAAGAATCCAAGGTAGAAATAGCTTCAATCTAACTAGATGGAGATGCAATCCAATGGTATGATTGGTCTGAAGCCTATCACGGGGTCCCTTCATGGGAGCAATTTAAGAGAGGACTTCTCGTTTGCTTTGGACCATCTGAATACGAGAATGTTGATAGGCAACTCGTTAAAATTCGTCAAACTTATACAGTGCTTAAATATCAGAGCAAATTTGAACGATTGTCAAATCAAACTAGAGACTGGTCCGAACGACAACTGGTCGGAACATTTATCGAAGGACTTAATCCAGATATCCGATGTTAAGTCAAAGCTCGCCAACCCCACATTATGACAACCGCAATCTCATTTGCACGTTTGCATGAGGAAAAAATCAGTAGGGAGAATCGTCGAAACAAAAGTAACAACAAACAGATAATCAACAAGCCACCTGCCCCATCTATTCTCAATCGAAACCCTAACACCCGAAGACTAACCTGAGAAGAACTCAAGTAAAGATCAACGAAGGGTTTGTGCTAGCACTACAATGAAAAATGGAGTAAGGAGCACCGATGTAAATAATGGCAACTTCTGATGATTGAACCAATTGGGAAGGAACCGAAAGCTGACAATGTGGACTTCGATCATAAAGGTATGGATTCTAATGAAGATGTTGGACCTATCATACATACAGTGCATGCATTAGCTGGCTACTCTAACCCGCAAACTATGAAAGTTAAAGGAATTTTGGAACATTAACCTGTTACAGTTTTGATTGATATTGATAACATTAACAATTTTATGGATAGTAAGGTTGCCAACTGATTGACCTACCACATTGAAGGTTGTGAAAAATTCGAAGTAAAGGTCGTTGATGGACGAATTTTAACTTGTGATAGCCTTGGAAGACTTGATTATACAAGGCCAAGAGTTGCTTGTGGATTTCTTTTTGTTACCCTTGGAAAACTTCGAAGTGGCGCCTGGAATTGAATGGCTATCAACCCTGGGTGATGTTTCTTGGAATTTTTCTAAACTAATTATGAATTTTTTTATTAATGGAAAACAGGTGATCCTAAAGAGAAGACATGGAAGTAAAGTCACAACCAAGGTATGCAATTTCGAATAATACCGTCCGGTACGGGCGGTACATACCGATCCGTCAGCTTATCGATACACGGATCGCCCGTTACCGGACGGAATGAAATATATATATATATATATATATATATATATATAAACGAGGTGATGTCGCGTCGCCTCGACGACATCGCCCCGATTTTTATTTTATTATATATATTATTATATATAAATATATTATATTATATATATATATTATTATATATACATATATACATATATATATATATGTATACCGAATGGTATACCGCTCGGTATATACAGTTTCGTATCGTACCGAGCGAACGTCGAAACTCCGGTACGATAGGAAATTGCATACCTTGGTCACAACTACCACTAGCCATCAGATGGAGAGGGTTCTTCAAAAGACTGCAATGACTACTACACCGGAAGGCCGATCCATTGCTTACACTATCAAGAAGTGGAAACCCTACTTACTTGATCAACAAGTTACGATGCGCCGCAAATATCGTATGACTAAAGTGCTGAAAGAGAAGCTCCCAGAGTTTGATGCTGCTCAACCTTGAGTACAAAGCTGATTTGAAGGGGGATGAATTGTTAAAATCCCTTTTATTTTTTAAGCTTTGAATAATATTTTATTTTGTCTAGCTCAGTAAGAATCGGATAAGGGATTATTTGAGATTTATTTATTTATTAGGAGTTCAAGTTCTGATGGACTCAGGGGTGGAACTCTATAAATATGGATGTATATGTTTCTTTTCATCTATCTATGAAATGTTATTTCAGTCTTTTAGCAAAACCCTAGGAGGCCGATCTTCTCGAAGTGATCATCCATTTTATTTTTCTTCTATGATAAACCCCTAGGCTCTTATTAGATAATAATTGATTAATTAACTTATTAAGAGTGATCACTAGCTCAAAATCCTAAGTCAGGTTAACGATGGTAAACTCATCCAGCCCTTGACAAGGACAATTCAAGTCTTTACCCACTTCCCGATGTCGGGCTAAACTTGGGGGCACAAGTAGATTTAAGAAAAAACTAATATGCCTACTGAAACTATAATGGAAAGAGAAGGATAAAGTTTTACCCAAAATGGAAGAGAAGAAAATTAATGGTTTCACGAATGCAGAGAAAAAAAGGGAAGGTAAAGGAACTGACCTCGACAATGTTCCCGACGAGGTAAGGCAGTTGCTTGTTGAGCTTGATCTTCTCTTGATTCTCCTTTATCTTCTCCTTGAGGGATTCCAGGTCGAGGTTCGTCCTATGCAGCTCATCCTGCATCCAACGGCAACAGATTCAGGAATCAGATTGGGTCGAACAGACAAAAATGGCATAAATCATAAAACCCTACATTCAAGGAAGAAGAATCAACTAGGGTTTCAAACCTTGAGGATTCGAATCTCGTTGTCAAGAAGGCGAGAGGCCCTGATGATGTCGTCGGTGCTCATGGAGGAGAGCTGGTCGTCCTCGAAGTTGGGATCCTCCGCCATCGCCGTCGCCATGGATTGGGGTTGAAGCGGAGCGCAACTTGCGCAAGAGTTCTATTGGCGAAGTGCGGGGCTCCTCACCAACGTCAGAATTAAAATTATGATCCCGTAACCCAGTTAGGATTCGATCCAATACGAAAATTCTGATCCGGTAACCCACTTAGGAACAAATCCAGTGCGTTTCGCGTACGAATCTGAATCCGAATCCGAATCCGAATTGGACATGGCCCGGTCCAATCCGTTAACACTCGTACACGCTACCCTCGGGTAGAAGCATCAGGATATTTCACCACCGGTCTTCTTTGTTTCACCCGACAGGAGGAGACGAGAAAACCAAGAAGACGAAGGAGAGGGACGGAGGAGAGGCGACGACGAAGGGTAGAGAGAGGCGAATTGCGAACAGCCTAATAATTCCCTCCGCCTTCTCGATCCCGACGAGAGCCGAGGCGTCATGTGAGAGCCCTAATTCGCCCTACCCACGGCGACGTCTGCGGATCCTGCCCGATCTCCGCCGGCGAAGAACAATTAGGGAAGAGGAGAAGGAGGGGAGGTGAAGGGATCCGAGGGATTTTGCGGAGAGCGGCGGTGCAATGGGGAACAAGATTGCGAGGACCACCCAGGTGTCCGCGACCGAGTACTACCTCCACGACCTCCCATCCACCTATAACCTGGTGCTTGTGGAGATTCTAGGCCGGGGCCGCTTCTTCAAGTCCATCCTCTGCAAGCATGACGAGGGCCTCGTTCTTGTCAAGGTCTACTTCAAGCGCGGCGACCCCCTCGACCTCAAGGTCCCTTCCCTCCCTAGCTTTTTGAGCTTGACGTTGAATATGACCACTGATATGCCTGCGTTATACAGGAGTATGATAGGAGGTTGGCTCAGATCAGGGACATCTTCCAATCCATGCAACATCCCCATGTTTGGCCATTTCAAGTGAGTTTTTCTCTTCTTTGATATCCCTTTTATACTTCTTTATATTACATTTTTTTAATATATGATTTATTGAGGAATTACATGTTGAATTTTTGAAATTTATGTTTGGTATTAGAGACAGTAATTTCAATCACATATTGATATGCATATTTGTTCTTTCTGGGAATTGACCTTATTTTTTTCTTCCATGTGCCTTTGATTATTTATGCAATAGCAGTTAATGCTAATTGGGCTAATGAATAGAGATTTTTTTACCTAATTTCTTAAAATAAAGCTTGTAAAGGTCTATGCTGCACTGGAAACATTAGCATCAGGTCTTGTATTTCTCGTGTTGCTTCTTGTTGAACCTTGCTCTGAGGTTTTGAGTGGTATATAGTTCTGGCTGGAGACTGATAAGGCAGCTTATCTCTTGAGGCAATATTTCTTCAGCAACCTTCATGATCGGCTGAGCACGCGGCCCTTCCTCAGCCTTATTGAAAAGAAGTGGCTTGCTTTTCAGGTATATATTTGTAATTGTTCCTTCTTCATAGGAGAAAACAGAAAGACTATTAGCAGTACTTATTAAACTTGGCTGTGGCTTTAATGGAACTGTCTCCAAATGCTTTCAGTCCATTGTTCATGTAAGTCTTTCTATTGCTGTTCTCCAGATATGGTTGTGGACTTAGATCATTTGGTTGTGCAGTTACTCTGTGCTGTGGAGCAGGGTCACAACAAAGGAGTTTGCCATGGTGAGAAGGAATTTCTGGAGGGAGAAAAATGGCTCACTTTTGGATTTTTTGACATGAAGTTGTTATTAACAAGGCATTTTGCTTACTATAGGTGATATCAAGTGTGAGAATGTTCTTGTTACTTCTTGGAATTGGCTATATCTTGCCGACTTTGCATCTTTCAAGCCAACATACATACCGGATGATGACCCTTCAGATTTTTCATTCTTCTTTGACACTGGTGGGAGGAGGCGATGTTATCTTGCACCTGAGGTGGGATTCTTGCTTCTAGCTATTTTCCTGAGATCTGCAGGTTTTGTAATTTTTTCATAGCTGGTTTAAATAATAAATTTGCATCAAGGTATTGTGAGGGTTGATCCCCTAAGATAGCCTTGTGAGAGAGATGGTTTTGGAGTTTTGATTTCTTAAAGAGAGAAGTGGACGGCGATGGAATATTCTAAATCGAATTTGTTATACCCTTTAATAAGTTGCAGAATAACACATCTCAAGGTAGACCCAGTTTCAATGAGTACTGCTGACATGAAGATTGGAAGTCACAGCAAGTTGTCAGATAAAATTTGCTGGTGGTATTTCTGAATATGTAACAAGAATGAAGCCATCAATTATACATTGTATTGACTTTCCAAATGTGGAGCTTGGTGTGACATATGCGAATGAATATATGTTTGCTCATCTTATTGAAGCTAACAAATTCTCTCCTTAATTTTCATTGTTAAATTTATCCACTCATATTTTAGGCACATCTTCTATGATCGTGTTATATTTCATGTGTTTCTTTTGGACTACCATGTCTCATATTCTATTTGGTGGGATGTTTTGTTTACATCTTTTTTAAGTATCTTGTTAGAGAAGTAACCGATCTATATATGGTTTTACTTATTTCAGAGATTTTATGATCATGGAAGTGAATCACAAGTTGCAGCGGATGCACCTTTAAAGCCATCTATGGACATCTTCTCACTGGGGTATGAAATTTCTTTTTATAAAGGAGCACATCACTACATTTGACTGTCTCTGCATATTGTTACATTTTCAATCTCTATGATTGACTTAACAAGAATGATGCATGGGTGCTATTGTAACTCGACATAGTTGTTTTATTTCTTTGAAAACAATTTCATCATCTGAGTTCTATAAAGTAATCTATTTTCCAAGCTTTATTGTTATATAATCCCAATTGTCAACCATTTCTTTTTTCATATCCTACCATTTCGTAAGTTGGGTATTACTTGTTTATTTGTATCTTTGTATAAAACAACCCTTAATATAGATCTGTTTTCCTTATATTCTTGTCTCTTAACCCATTTCAAGATGAATCTGTGAGGTGCAATTTCGCATGTACACAAATATATTTTGGAATTTTGTGTCTCTTTTGAAAACTCTGTGATGTCCAGTTAGAATCTCCAGCTTTTATTGAAAATTTTAGAGGAGAAATGATTTACAAGAATAAAGTTTCTTGATATACGTAATACAGTGTTTGTAGAAGGTGGATGATGTGTAAAAGCCTAGCATGTTTGATCAGATCCTATGAATTGACATCTACAGGATGGTATCTGTTGTTTGAATCTAGGAGTTCCACAGAGTACCACCCGATTAGTAGGTTGGGCATCAGATTGATTCTAGGATCGCTAGGTTGTAATAAGGCATGGACATGTATTGATATGCATTGTTTAGGATAGTGCAGGTAGCTTCAGTCCAAGGAATATGACCTATCCTAGTATAGGGTGGATGTGTCAATAAGTATGTATGTTTGTATGGAATGGACTTGTATGGCAATCCATGATCTATCACTTGAGCCCAAATAAGAACCTTGATAGTGTCAAATTATTGTTGCTAAAAAGTTTATCTGGCCATCAGATTCATTCTGTCCTACACGTGGTTCATGAAATGTATTGATGCCTTTTCTTTTCAGGTGTGTTATTGCTGAGCTTTTTCTGGAGGGGCAACCATTATTTGAGTTATCCCAGCTACTTTCATATCGCCGAGGGCAATATGACCCTAGTCAATACCTTGAAAAGGTTATTTTTATGCTGATATTTACTTCAATCTGTCTTATGTAACAACTTGAAGTATTTTAACCATTTTATTTAATAAATATCAGGTATTGTGGTCCTTTTGTCATCATGCACTTGAGTTAATTTCGTTCTTTTAGTTTCTCATAATAGTGAAAAGCATTATTACTATAGGTTTTATTAGCTTGTTTTTTTTTCATTTTTTTCAGATTCATTAAGCAGAGCTTGATCATGTGCTTAATTATTGTAGATACAAGATGATGGAATCCGGAAAATGATACTTCACATGATTCAGTTGGACCCAAATGCAAGGCTAACATGTGAAAGTTATTTGCAAAATTATGCATCTTCTATATTTCCAAATTATTTTGCACCATTTCTTCACAAATTCTTTTCTTGTATGGTTCCTCTTGACTCGGATACAAGGGTGAGAAAGTTTGATGATCTCGTTTTTGTAAGCTAGTTACAAACTTATACAAGTAACAAGTTAAAATTTGATTTTGTTATAGGTTGCAGCAACACAAAGTGCCTTCCAGAAGATACATGAGCAAATGATGAATTTTAGATCATCTGAGGACATTGTTTCTGATCCATCCACTTGTTCAAAATCCACAGATGATGAAGGTTTTCAACATACAGTAGGTGGGAGACAAAGCATGCAATCAGCAAGAGGGAAGGCAAGAGGGAAGTTGGAGAAAGTCACAGTTGCTGACCATATACAGCTTGTTGGAGATATCACTTCACTTCTCAGGGATGCAGAAAACATAAGCCGTAAAACACATTCAGATGTAGCACAGAGAAAATCTACATTGATCTCCTCAAATGACTCTGATGCCGCCTGCACTCCATTTTCTAAACAATTTATGCATTTGAAAGAGCAGTCTTTATGTGATTCCAAAGGACATAAGCAGAAAGAAACAATTTTTTTAAGAAAGATCCTTAAAAGTGACTTGGACGCTCTGATGGATGAATACGATAGCCAGACAGATACGTATGGCATGCCGTCTTTTCCAGGGTCAGAGTGTAAAGTCAGCTGCGAAGGCATGGTCCTAATTGCATCTTTAGTTTGCTCATGCATTAGAAGTGTAAAGCAGCCACAGCTGAGGAGGGCTGGTCTTATTTTACTAAAGACTTCTTCCTCGTACATTGATGATGAAGATCGTTTGCAACATGTACTTCCATATGTTATTGTGATGCTCTCTGATCCAGCCGCAATTGTGCGTTGTGCTGCTCTTGAAACATTGTGTGACATTTTGCCTTCAGTCCAAGACTTTCCTCCCAGTGATGCAATGATATTTCCCGAGTATATTCTTCCAATGCTTTCCATGCTTCCTGATGATCCAGAAGAAAGTGTTAGGATATGTTATGCAAGTAACATTTCTAAGATTGCAATGACTGCTTATAGATTCTTGATTCGCTCCGAGCACATATCTGATGGAGTACCTCTTGATAGATCTGGTCTAGTTCAAAAATCGCAATCCCTTCCTATGGGATCACCAAGAAAGAAGCAAAGCCATAAAGTTGACGGTCAGCTTGTGCAGTTGAGAAAATCCATAGCTGAAATTGTGCAGGAATTGGTAATGGGTGCAAAGCAAACTCCAAATATCCGTAGAGCTCTCCTGCAGGATATTGGTTGTCTTTGTTATTTCTTTGGACAGAGGCATAGTAATGACTTGTTGTTGCCCATCCTACCAGCATTTCTTAATGATCGAGATGAGCAACTTCGAGCAGTTTTTTATGGGCAGATAATTTTTGTCTGCTTTTTTGTTGGTCAAATAAGTGTTGAGGAATACCTTTTGCCCTATATCGAACAGGCGTTGAGCGATGAAATGGAGGCTGTAATTGTGAATGCTTTAGAATGCTTATCCATGTTGTGCAAGAGTGGTTTTCTACAGAAAAGGATGCTTCTTGGGTTGATTGAGAAAGCTTTTCCTTTGTTATGTTATCCGATCCAATGGGTTAGAAGGTCAGCTGTCACTTTTATTGCTGCCAGCAGCAAGAGCTTAGGACCAGTAGATTCCTATGTTTATCTTTTTCCAGTTTTGCGCTCTTTCTTCCACAGAGAGCCAACTTCTTTATCTTCTGAGACATCCCTCCTTTCATGTCTGAAGCCTCCAGTCAGTAAGACGGTATACTATCAAGTTGTGGAGAATGCAAGGAGTCCTTACATGTTGGAAAGACAAAGAAAAATATGGTATTGCAAATCCTCCAATTCAAACCAGTGGGAAACTGTTGAACATACTAGGAAGGTAGCAGGTGATGTAAAATCTATTAAGAGTCCTGTCAAAAGAGAATCCAATGCTCAAAGTGGCAAATATGTCAATAGTATGACACAGAATTCACCTCTGCCTATCATTGAAGATGTTGCCATAAGAACAGGGACTTCCTTCCAAAGTACCTCTGGTTCAGTGGACATAAGAGACTCTCTTTCATCTGAAAAATTGCAATTCTCTGGCTTCATCTCCGCGCAAATCACAGCAAGAAATAATTCTCTTTGTGATGGGCCTGGTGAAGGCATACCCTTGTATTCTGTTTGTGTGGATAAGCGCACAGCTGGAGTGTCTGCAGGTTCTGAATCTTCAATGAACTGGAATCCTAAAGGCGTTGCTGCTTCATGCATGCCTTGGCTGGAGCCTGTTAACAAGCAGTTTGGCTTATCAAGTTCAGTTCCTCCTAAACTTGTTTCAAGCTCTTTTTTTAACATCAGCAACAATGTCAAGCAAGTCCAAAAGCCAGCACAAGATCCAGAAGCCAGGGACTCTGAGCAATCTGCTTATGTGACCAGCAAGTTCCAGGATATTACTGTTTGTGACACTCTAAAGGGAAGCTCGTCTATGGCTGGAGATGATGCCTCACAGTCTGATTTAGGTGGGTTGTCTGCCTTAGCAAGAGCATCTTCAGTTCCTGACACAGAATGGAAGCCTCGTGGAGTTCTTGTTGCACATCTCCAGGAGCACCGTTCTGCTGTGAATGATATAGCCATTTCAAATGACCACACCTTTTTCATAAGTGCATCAGATGATTCCACTGTTAAGATATGGGATACTAGAAAGTTGGAAAAGGACATCTCTTTTCGATCTAGGTTAACTTATTCTCTTGATGGTAGCCGGGCTTTATGTGCAACTATGCTTCGAGGCACTGCACAAGTAGTTCTTGGTGCAAGTGATGGAAGAGTTCACTTGTTTTCTGTGGATTATATATCTAGAGGGTTTGGTAATGTAATTGAAAGGTACTCAGGTGTTGCTGATGTCAAGAAGAGAGAAGTTGGTGAAGGTGCGATTCTTAGCCTTCTAAACTGTTCTAGTGCAGATAGCTGCATAAGTCAGACTGTTTTGTTCAGCACCCAGCGTTGTGGGGTCCATCTTTGGGACACTAGGATGAACACAGAATCTTGGACATTCAAAGCTGTTCCTGATGAGGGATATGTCTCATCTCTCGTAATGGGTCAATGTGGGAATTGGTTTGTGTCGGGTTCTTCAAGGGGTTTTCTGACACTATGGGATCTCAGGTTCCTTTTGCCTGTTAACTCCTGGCAGTACCCCACTGTATGCCCTGTGGAAAAGTTATGCTTGCTAGTTCCACCAGTCAATTCCTCGTCTACTGCCACAAGGCCGTTAGTTTATGTTGCTGCTGGGCATAATGAGGTCTCCCTCTGGAATGCAGAGAATGGAAGTTGCCATCAGGTAATTGAAGAATGCTTCTTTGTACCTTGTGGGTTCCTTATACCTTATGGTATATGAAGGTAAAAAGTTTTCTACTTAGGAAGATAACCATGGTGGGTTGCACTGAGACATACTGTAGGAATGTGGGTTATCTAGAGCTATTTTGTACATTTGTTATATGGTTTAGGTTATTTAAGCTTCACTTTTTGTTTAAATGGATCTTTTCTATCTTAATTACAATTTATCATTTTTTTCTTAATTATAGTGTTCAATTTTCTCATGCAATAGCTGCTACTTGTTTGATAAGTGTTTCTATTCTTGCTTATGCAGAAAGTTGAAGTTTACTAATTGCAAAAGTAGTTATATTTAGTGTGTCTTTGAATATTGCAATAAATCATGGGCTCAGGTTTTGTAGGAAGTTGTTTCTTATTTCTGTCCCATCTAGTAATACATTGATTGATTCTTGAAGATTATGCAAATATAATGCTGATATTTGTGTTTGCAATTATGCATAATATTTTCCAAAATATTGCAGGTGCTGAGAGTAGCCAGTGGTGAGAATGAAGCTGAAACATCCAATGTTACTCGAGCACTGGCAAGGCCTTCTAGCAAACAAAGTTCAAAACCAGATGGGAAACGTGGTACCAGTTCCAAATATAGGACTGATGAGTTGAATGAACCTGCCCCTCGTCTTCAGGGTATCCGCTCATTGCTTCCCTTACCTGGAGGAGACCTGTTAACCGGTGGAACAGACTTGAGGATACGATACTGGGATCATTCTAGGTTTTCATTTAAATTCAACACTTATAATAAATGGTTACACAAAATAAATCTGCCTTTGTGGATTTTTATTTTCCTTTTCATGATCTTGCAGTCCTGATCATAGTTACTGTGTATGTGGTCCATCAACAAAAGGTGTCAGGAATGATGAGTACTACGATATAAGGTCTAGCTTTGGCATACAAGTTGTTCAGGTACAATTTAAGTAATTTTGTTGTATTTCAATTCTTTCCTTGACAATTCTACTACTATTTCCATACTAATGTTGTTTAAGTGCTGCATTTCTGGAACTGTTTTAAATGAATTGTGTACTCTCATGAAAGATTCATGGAATCCTGTAGATATCTAGTTCTACTTTGATTTTTTTTCTTCAATTCATGTAGTACTTGTGCGTACTTGAAGATAAATGAGTGTGATCTTTCATTTAGATTGCTACTTTGATGGGTCATTTGTGCTTATGTTGCATTTGGTGCTGAAAGGCTTCTTTTTAAGCATCTGTGTTATAAAAGATTTATGTACTGTATTTTTGACATATCCTCAAATGGATTTTCTAAAAACAATTTGGAGGATCATGTGAACTAACAATGCCACACACATTGTTTCTATCCGGAATCCGATGGGATTGAGTTTATCTCTATAAAGAAAGATCCTAATTCGTATCAATTCATTGACTGAATTTATCTTGTGCTCATTCTGATGAAGGTTAGCTAGCGTTAGACAACTTGCATTTTACACACTATGAGACAGTTCCAAGTATTGAGTTATGCTGATTCACTAGCATCTGACTTGTTCTCTAGGTTTTGTCTACATCCTATATTGATTAGATAGAATATTTACCTGAGAATATTATCATAGAAGGATGTGTAATATACATTGATTATGCATTTTTTCCCAAAGAAGAATCATGTTGGTATCTTAATTAGTATGTACCAACCTGGTGCTCATGCTTGGCTTTAGCTGACTATATTTGAACTTGTGCTGTTATCGTTCCTGGAGTTGTTACATTCCCTTGTTGTAGAAAATGAGCCAATTTATATGCTTTTGTCGGTACAACTTGGTTGTTTAAAATGTCAAACAGGAGATGAACAAGAGGCCTGCTGCATCCAAGTTGGCCCAGAAGGCACTTCTCTCAATGGCTGCTACCGATTCTGCCGGGTGCCACCGCGACTCAGTGCTTTCATTAGCATCCGCCAAGTTGAGCCAAAGACTACTCATATCCAGTAGCAGAGATGGTGCAATCAAGGTCTGGAAATAAGAACTGGAGAAAGACAATTAGATTGTGAAGATTGTAGATACGTAGATACATGAATATCGACAATTAGATCTAAAGGCACATGGATAACCATGTGCCCAAAAAGTTACTCTTCTTTCGTTCAAAGTGAATTTAGATCTGTTTTCACCAAGTTGCAAGTTTTGGCTTCTAATTTAATAGGTCAATTGCTGCATGTACCTGAATCTGATTACATTAATCTACAAGGAGTAATACATCTCTTCGCAGTTGGTGGAATACCTGCTTACAAGTGTTATTGATATTGTTAGTAGTGCATCAATATAATTTAGCACCAGTAGAGTGTTTATTCGGGAATAGAGAAAATGAAGATTTTTATATAGTTATTCCGTTGAATGATTCGCATAATAACCATTTGATTATATAAAAGACTATGAATGATGTGAAGTTTCTTTTAATAGTTTAGAGAATATTGCTCACTGCTCTTGACATGCATTTTTCTCAATTTTCAATATTCGCCAATTACATTTTTTATTTTTGTCAAACATACTAAGAACCAATTTAGCAGTTCCAATTATATATATATATATATA
>LVTN01000532.1:1068-32012 GCA_001649415.1 Musa itinerans | reverse complement strand
CACACTAAGAACCAATTTAGCAGTTCCAAATATATATATATATATATATATATATATATATATATATATATATATATAAACTGTGGAGAGTAAACTTACAGTAGGGTGACAGAAATTTCCTCTATGTTTATCTTCTCTTTCTCTCTCATAAATGTCTCTTAAACTCCCTAATGTGCATGCCGTGGTCACTATAAGTATGAAGAAACCCAGAAACGAAAAATAAGGTATTTTGATGGAGATAAATAGGTAGGTAGTTAGATCTGGAATTGGAGTTCATGCAAAATTAACTTTTACTTTGTTTAATAGTAATGTCGATGATGTTTGAATGAGCTTAATTTGATTGGAGCATAAACAAAATCCAGATGGATCCAAAGAAAGTTTTGAATTAATGCCGAGTTACACAAAGACGAATGTACTGAAAAGTTTTCTCGCTTACTATAATCTTAACGATTTTTATAATTGATTGAACCGAAAAGAATATTATATGATATGAGAAAAATATTTTTAAAAATATTTTATATTAACCTAATATGTATGATGTTTGATTATACAGTCATGATTAGATGAATATTTTTTTTCTATCAAATATAAAAGAAGAAAAATATCATAACAAAGCAAAGAATTCTGTTCCTCTGTGAGATTTTGACCGTGTCAAGTGCAGATGTCTCATCTCCACCGGCTGAGGTGGCAACAAAAGAGACCATATGGCCCACGCTAATACATATTTGATGATGATGATGATGTGCAATGGAAGTTGCAAGATGCCATCATATTCATATGCCGTCCCTGTGCTGCTCATCTCTTTCTTTTCTCAGGGCACGCACTTCCACAAGCATACCTTTCAATCCATCCATGTTGACCCATCTCTTTATCCTTTGACCCATCGCCATCCCATTCACAAAGGTGCAGGCAGGGGGCAAAAAAGACCTGGCATGGCTGCTGAGAGTTACGGGTGTGCATGACCTGCTTTGAGCACTAAAGAGATGAATGATAACAAAACCCAGGTCTCTCTTGACCACATCTCATGTGGAGGAGAGAAATGATTCTGGGGAATGGGGATGATGACCACGTCGTAAGGAAAAAGCTGGTTCATAGGACCGGCTTCAACTTTGCCAAAGCTTCTTCTTCCGATCATTCTCTCTTACGGGCGCAGATTCCTAGACATGGACCATCCATTAGGTTTCTCGTATCAGTAAAGCCATTGTTGTATGGCTAAGTTAAAGCTATCGAGTTTATCTATATCTTCCAACAAATTTGATGATGGTTTTTGCAGTGAACGGGAGAATCTATTATGATCTTTAAGCATTCCATTATATCACTTCAGCAGATGCAACATCTCTATCTGAATCTGATGTAGATAGATGGAACCCATACTCTTATGTCCTCTTCTTGTGAAGTCACCGCTATGCAATGTAGAAATAGGCCATTAGGTTGATGGCCTCCTCGAACGCAGTTGACACCGAAAGAGAGAGCGCAAATATCCTCATCCTAAGTATTTCCTCGGACATCGTCTCCTTTAGTTTCATCATCTTGATCAGTAAAGCTCGAAATCAAGAGCTGTGCAGATATACGGCGGAAGCAAAATGGTTTATCGGCTCGAGACCCATTCAGATCGGATGCTATTCGAGTCATAGCAATCAGCGATAACAATGTGACTTCACTTTTTGTTCTTTTCCATTTCCCTTCCTTTTGTACTCCGATATGTGCAACCGTTACCTCAGCTGCGAAGATCAAGAGATGTGTTTTAGCTCTTTCGAGACATGCGTTACGGTGCATGCGTGCCGCTTTAAACGCTACCAAATGCCACCATGAGCGAAGAAGCTTTTCAAAAGTACTGTGATGCTTTCAAGAACAATCATGAACATGCCCTCAGTTATTCTCTTTGTCATAAAAGAATCACCCCAGCCTTTAGCTTCAACAGGTTTGAATGCTTTCTTGGCTGAGAGAAGGGGACAGACAGACCCTTGCATCATCTCCTGAAGACATTAATTTGCGGATGAGAGTGATCTGGTTTTGGGTTTTCAGATGCTGAAACATGATGTTGGATCTACAACACCGATCTTATTAGTCTGGTTTCTTGTTGACGAGAAACAGAAGAAAACATGCTTCTCTACATCCCATCACCATCTCGAATGCCACAAGATTACCTACACTCGCTAAGATCTGTCTAAATTGTATTGTGACCTTACTATTTTATGCGGAGAGTGCTCATTATCTTGGTGAACTTTTTATTGATCGAATGAAATATTATGGTTTCTATGTTCAGAGAAAAAGGAGGATGATTAGATTGAAAAGAGAACTCGGAGGAACAACCACTTCTTCCTTATCCGCTTGCCACCCTACATAAGAAGGAATTGGGACATCACAAGTGGAAAGGGATGCATACCAACTCATCCATGCACTCCACATTAAAGAATTTAAAGAATCACATGCACCTGTTTTCACCTCTGAAGAAACTCCATTGGCATCTAATTGATTGCAACTCGTAGCAACTCTTCAATGTCACTGCATATGACATGTGACAATGCAATTTGGTTCAAATTGGACCACATCAATGTTAACTACTACTACTACTATTCTCCTCTTTGGAGATTGGTCGCTTGGTCTTCAAAAGTCACCTAATATTTTTGGATGGCATGAACATTTCTTTAAGCTAAGCCTATGATTTTTCAATCTATTGGATAAATGTTCTACCATATATTCTATACTTCTTTGAAACTAAAAACTTAGGCTAAAAGGGAACATGTAATTTATCGATTAGATGTATTCATTGTCTTCCCCATAGTATTATTTAGTTTCTCATATATCTTTTATATGTTTCTTTATCCAACAAATTCATTTCTTCTTAATCACTACCTCTCCCAAATTACTATTAAAAATCATAAAAGATTAAAAAAAAAAGGGGGTTCTCTTTGACATTTTGAATCATATTAAGGTTGTTAAGAACTTTTTTTTTTTTTTCATATGATTGAATGAGTAAGCTTCCAATATCTTAAGAAATATGATAAAAATAGAACACTAATTGTTTCCATTCAGTTGAACATTAATTCATCCACTTTGATAGAAATCTTGAAGATAATCAACATTATTTTAACATTTGATAGTCTATCCAACATTTGTAAACTTGTGGGGGTATTTGACAAAAAATGGAGCCTAATTTTGCTTAATAAAGCCAAAAAACTAATCTAGTTGAGTTAGGTCTTTTAAGTGTGGATCTTTTTTATTTTTTTCGTCTCTTTTGACCCTTAAAAGTTTTCCTAACCCCAACCCATCACAAAACTTGTGGCAATAATTAATCTTAGCTCTTGGTTTGGACTATGCTAGGAAAAACATTTAAGCTATCCAAGTCGATAATACATCATGATAACGATTTGAAATTATTTAAGCTCAATTTTTAACTTATTCCTGATCATGAATTACTTATAATTGCAGTTCTTAATTGGCTTCATCTTAGCTTGCGTATATGAAAGCATTAACGGCGAGGACGAAGGCTTTGTGATGCGATCATCAAGACCGTCCATCCATGATCTCACGCCTCTGCGAATAGAATACGCATCTGCGAATAGAATCTAGGAAGAATCTAGCGAGGTTGGAGGAGCAATGGAAGTACATTCCAATAAAGGCAATGCGCTGCCCAGTCCAAACTACCATGAGATCTATACTAAATTACGATGTGATCTGAGGAGGTGTGTGTGTGTGTGAGTCGGAGATGACGGCCACCAAAAGGTTTGGCGCCCCACGAAGGATGTCTGACCACGAGTCACGACTGACGGATCTTGGAACCTCCTTTGACTGAATCTGAGCCGTCAATCGTACTTTTCTATGTTCCCTCGTGATTCGTGCAGTGGCCTTTTTGTGTTCATCAGATGACAGGGAAGGGGGGGAGTGGAAGAGAGAGAAATCCAGGATTCTGAGTTGCTCCAGCTCATCAAAAAACTAATCTTTCATCAGATTTATCTCTGCTTCTCTTAATTCCTCTCGATTCGTTTCAACTCTCTCTCTCTCTCTCTCTACATCTCCACCTTCCATTCTTATAGATCGTGTATGCGTCCAAGAACACGATTAACAAACACCAAAGACAAACCGCCCTCGGCCACCTGGTTTGGTTTCCTCCTCCCCCTCTCTCTCTTCCTTTTCTCATCTCTCTCTCTCTCTCTCTCTCTGTTTCACAAATTGCCATCAAAAACAGCACCAAAGGAAGAAGAAAAAGGGGAGGAATAGAAGAAGGACGTTGCGGGATAGAGAGGAAGAAGAAGAAGGAGAAGAAGAAGGAGAAGAAGAAGAAGAGAGGTTGGGAAAGGAAATGAAGACAGAGGAGGAGGTAGGGAGCTGAGAGGAGAGGATAGTGCCATTAATTTGGCGAAAGGTGGGATCTTTGGGGCGTTTGGGGAGGAGGCGAGATGGGGAACGTGACATCGTCGGTGGCGGCACGGTTTGCGTTCTTTCCGCCGGAGCCGGCTACGTACGAGGTGTTCCGGGAGGGGGGAGCGGAGGGGAGGCTGTGCCTGTCGGGATTGTCGCCGGAGAGGAATGTGGCGGTACACCTGGTAGAGACCAAGGTCGGGAACCGGGTGGTCGCCACCTTCTGGCGCCACCCCTTGGCTCGCTTCACCCTCCTTTACTCCCACGGCAATGCGGCCGACCTCGGCCAGATGCTCGACCTGTTCTTCGAGCTCCGCGCTCACCTCCGGGTCAACATCATGAGGTAGAGCACACAGAAGCTTCTCGGTCTTCCATTGCCTTTCTCTTCCCCTGTCCTCTTCTCTTCCGTTCTCATTCCCTTTCTCATTCCTCAGTTGGCAAGATTCGATCTTTTGTGCAAAAGATGGGTTCTTTTGAATAAGCTTGGTTCCTAGATTTAGATTTTGGAGGCGAAACATTGGGTGGTCTTGGTAATTGATTAGGACCTTAGGGATTTTGAATGAAAAAAAGGGGTAATTTTGATGTTTATATCCCCTAGGTTTCTGAGAGAGAATCCAAGGTTGTGCCTGCTTAATCTCTGTTCTGCTTCGCTTCATATGATCCATCTCTTGCTTCCATGGTTGTCAAGAACATTGGAGATTAGGCTTCTAAACATATTTCTGCTTCCCTCTAATGTTATATGTGGCTTCAGATGGATTCCTCTGCTAACCATCCGTAACTTGTTACAAGTACATATGAAACGTGAGGTGCTAAGCCCTGTGCATGTAATATTTTATTGTACTCCAAGAGCTTTTTGTATGTGTATGACAGCAACAAAAGGATTGCTCTAGGGATGCTGAGATAATGGTCACAGAAGTAAGAAGAATTGATTCCTTTTCTCCAGTTTGATGATCCATTTAGTTTAATATTTCTGTCGGACATGTTTTGTACAAAAATTGCTTTGTTTATGTTTTTAATGGGTCGGGAGAACTATGATGATCTCTGAATGTTGGAGTGCGAGTTTATGAGAATACAAGTTCATGTCTTGCGAAGATCCATATAGCTGACCCGACATAGTTGGGCCATTATGGCTTATTGTTGTTATTATTTTATTGTTGCTTTTGTTCTCCACTCCAACCTCAAGGATGCAATGTGCAGATATGTTTAGTATTCAGACGTTTTGATGTTCAAATTGGATAGTGCGACAAATATTTTATTACTTTAAAATGAAATCAGAAATTGTTTTTCGATGGAAAATGCAGTCAGAACTAATTACCGATCCTATGTTTTGTTTTGCAGTTATGATTACTCAGGTTATGGAGCATCGACAGGGAAGGTAAACATTTGCAAACATGTTCTTGTTCTCTTCCTCCTGCCTTCTCTACTTGTTTTGTATGCTTTGTAGTTGTATAATAGTATGACAACAAAGTTATATGTTGTGCTTGAGATTAGCTAAATCAGTTGAATTAAACAAAGGATAGGTAAAGCCTTCCATAACATTTTCTGGACAGTATACAATTTTAAATAGATGATTCCCTTTCAAGGAAGCAAGCAAACAGCACACATGATGGGCCATAAAATAGTGATAGTAAATGGCAGTAGCAATTCGACAAACAAAACTGCTATCTAGCAAGGGTGAATACCTTGAAGTTTTTCATGGGCGACACACTCTCCAGCAAACTTGATGTGTGTGCCCATAAGTTTCAGGGGTGATTTACATCTGCAAAATAGTAGTATGCAGCAAAAAATTTCACCCTCTTTGGTGCTTAGAATTGACTGCTTGAATAAGGAATGAGTTACATCTGATCTATGTGAAGGTGATATGTTGCATGAGTTATGTTGGAATCACAATCTAAGTCTACACGTGCTTCCTCAAGAACTCTGTGATAATAAAGATTGACAGCAACAGCCACAAGTACCTCTATATGTCATAAGATATGTTCTCAATAAACTAAAGTTTGTCATCAGAAGTATGCATTGTAGCCTACTTCTCACTTCTGACTGTGTATATTGTTTTCCTTGTTACCCATCATCCTGCCCAAAAGCCATCCGAGTTCAACACGTACTACGACATAGAAGCAGTGTACGATTGTTTGAAGAAAGAGTATGGGATAAAACAAGAAGATCTCATTTTGTATGGCCAGTCTGTTGGTAGCGGACCGACGTTGCACCTGGCTGCACGATTACAGAAACTGCGAGGCGTTGTCCTCCATAGTGCAATCCTGTCAGGCATACGAGTCCTGTATCCTGTGAAAGTGACATTCTGGTTTGATATTTTCAAGGTATGTTTGGAATTCATCGCTATTCGATTATTTCTCTGCTTTGTTTGTTCATATTCATGTTCTTACTATTGCTTTTCCTGTAATTTTTTGATGTGTTCTTTAATTATTACTGTGAAACATGGGCTTTTTGTCTGCAGAACATTGACAAAATTCGACAAGTAAACTGCCCAGTTCTCGTTATACATGTAAGCATTTTTCATTAGCCAGTTCATTAATTTGATTTTATTTGATTAACCAGGTACTGCAATACTACATTGCACATTGGTTTGATTATCCTATAAACTCGTCAGTTTTGCAGATTAGCACTACAAATTCCTAAGTGCATTGCCATCATATAATATGATTAGTACGTCCAGCTTTGTCATCTCATCATCTCCTAAACCTTTTTTGCAGCAAAATTAGAAAGCTCAACTAAAAAACTTGGTGACATTCTATAAACAGCTGCCAATCTGAGATCAACCTTTTCAAAAATAGTTTGGTTGAATAGACTTCCAAAATTAGGAAAGAAAAGGACCTGTCCTGATCCCGAAACACTTAGCTGGCAAATAGAAAATGTTTATTGTATCAGTTACCTTCTGCAGGGCATGTCATGTGCATGCTAGTTAATTCTTTCTCTGCTGACCGCTGGTACCTGCTTTAATTTTATTCTGGAGTTCGAAGCTTTCCATGCTTAAAACAAGTCCAAAGTATCATTTAAATGCCAAAGTAGACTTTCTCTAGGAGCATTTAAGTTTCTTACATTGACATTCTTTTGTGGTGTTCCTGAAACTATCGAACATGAACAGTGTGTATATTGTTTCAAACATTTCAATCCACCCATTTCATTGATGTTCATGATCCGTGATATATAAAAAATAAGGACTTAAATTCTAGAAGTACACCACTATCACATGAGGTCTTAATCATGTGCCATTTGTTTGTAGGGAACTGCTGACGATATCGTCGACTGGACTCATGGGAAACGCTTGTGGGAACTATCCAAAGAGAAGTATGATCCATTATGGATCAAGGGAGGTGGTCACTGCAACTTAGAGTCGTATCCCCAATATATCCGGCACCTGCGCAAATTTATCAATGCAATGGAGAAACTTTCTGTCGCGAAACAGACGACGCAAAGCAGTCTGCCCACATCAACCATCACAGAGGTGAAACACAACAAGTGCTTGAGATTTGGCAAGCCATAGCTGTTCCGACAGCTCAGTAAGAACATGTTCTACCAAGAAAGCGTTAACATAGTGCAGTACAGAATACTAATCTTTAGGAGATCCTGTAGCAATCCATGTCCTCTGTGATCAAGTATGTGGTCATGAATCGAATGAATTATTTGTTTGAGTTGCCAGATTGATGGCTCATGTAAACACCTTCCACTTCCAAAGCAAAATATATGGTTTGTTTCTTAGATCCTTCCCACGATGTTCTCCTTTTGATGCTGTAATTTTGTTAGTAGATTTTGTTTTGAAGATTATCTAACCCACCGCAGTCCACCGAATCACCTGTGCATTGTGCAATGCAGCAAGACCGGTAAACTAAGGATTCCAAGCCTTCCAAAATCAATATATGAGGAACATATTATCACAGGAAACAAGTATATTATCATAAATGTCATAAACACAATAAATGACACAAAATCAATAAGTGACACAAACCTTGCAAAATCAATGAAAGACGAGAAAAAGCATAATATCATAGTAGTATTTGAAATCAGATGCTTACGGTCGACAAAATTCTACGATATTCCAAGAGAGAAATCTCAAGTGAGCTCGGTCCCAACCACCAACCTGCGTAGCTTCTAAAATATCATTACGAGGAGAAAAGTGGCGGATGACAGAGATTGAGAGTTCCCATCTTCTATGCTAGACTGCAACTACAACTACAACTACAACCACAACCACGAGCTGCCTGATCCATTAGCTAGAAATCTGTTACCCAGAAGACACAAATACCTTTAAGTTCCCATCTTCTATGCTAGACAAGTCTTTCCCAGTTCATCTGGAGCAACCACATGCATGCAAGGTTGCTTTCCATTCACATGATTTTTGCAATCCACCTGGCACATGGTCGGTGCATATTTTGACAAACGGAAAACACCATACGTAAGTCTTATAAATATAAAAATAATGATTATACTATTATTATATAAAAAAAATTAAAATTAAGCATTAAAATCAAACGAAGATAGATGAAATTTACGAAATATATCTTTCAAAGTCATTGAAAAAGCATTTATTGGATCACAAGTATATCATTATCGGATCTGAAAACTATAATGATTTTGATCTCCAAAGTAGATTCACTTTTCCCTTTCTTATTATCCTTATCTCTTAATAATATTACGTCATATATTCGGATTGTGTGTCTAGAAGATCTTATTGATTTATAGATGAGAGCAAAGGGTCTAAAATAAGTAACTAGAAAAATCACTCTCATCTAAGTAATCCTATTATAATTGGATTTTCTTTCTATTAATCGATAATCATAATCAGAATCTAATTATATCTATAATATATCTTATCTAATTAGATAGTATCATATAATTTAACATTCTCCCACTTCAGCATATAAAAAAATTAAAATCAAAATAACTAAAATAAAATTTTGTTTAAAAATAATCTTACTTAACTAGATTCTAAAAATTTTATAAAATAATATATATATGCATAAATTTTATGAAATAGGTCAATAAGTCCAATAAACATAATAATACCGTATTAAGTTTGATTACCAATACAAGTTATAATGGTTATATGTCATTAATATTATACTTGCTTTTATATATCACAACACTATTAGTCCTTTCTAATATCGTCTAAAATAACCCATATAATTTATCTTATCAAGATAATCTTGTTATATAAATCCAACCATATTATGTACATATATAAATGTAAATAGGATAATATAAATAAATAACTTTAATTATGTAAATAAGAATATTAATTATAATATCCTCTCAAATATGTATCATCATATCTTTTATGGGTTACTCACGAACCCAATCATAAGTACATGTTTTTTCAAACACTTTAGGTTGTAAGATCTTAGTGAATGAATCAACAATCAATACAATGAAACTTTAAATTATTAATTGATATTAATTATTTCTAGAGTCTTTTTTATAACCATTAAGCACTTTATACTATAATATATAGAACTACTAGAGTACTTGTCATTCTTGGAGAAGAAAATTATTGCGATATGTCACAAAGAATCTTCAACGACTTAATAATTAAGCATAACCATATCAAGTCCTAAGATAAAATTTCACAATCATAAAGTTTGATAAATAGTCTTAAAGCATGCCACAATCAGGTTCTATAGTTGATAATGTAATAATACATTACTTTATGTTTTTTCTTGTAAATTGCCTCTTCAACTAATAAATATAAAACATAAAGTAAACTTCGTACTATTAAAATAATTTATAAAATCAACATATGAAAATACCATCTCTTCAAATTGATTAAATTTCATATATGTGAGCATATAATCCTTTGACGCTTTTAGATATTTTATTATTTTCTTTGTAATTTTTTAGTATTTCATTTTTGGTAACTCCAATATGTACATAGTATTTTGATTATAAAATTGATATTTGATCGCTTAAGCATGTAATAGATTTCCAACTATGCATACATAAGAAATAGTTTTTTATTTGATTTTTTAAAGTCATTTTAAAAATATTTATTTTTATTGAAAATTTTACTTTTGTCATTTGTTAAATAAAAATTGTATGCTAAATTTCTTGAAGACTCGATCTATCCCTAAATATCTTAATGCCAATAACATAAGATACCTTATTCATATCAACTATCTTAAAATTTTTAGTATGAAATTTTTTGGTTCGGTATAATAAACCAAGATCACTAGTGACAAGCAAAATATTATTTATATACAAGATCAATATAACAAGTTACTCCCACTTAAAGTAATGGTATATTTTATTAGTATTTTAAAATATATATTTTAAATATAAAAAAGTAATGGTATCAAGAAACTTTATATACCATTATCTAGAAGCTTATTTATAATCATAAATAAATTTCTTAAATTTTCATATTAAATTTCATATTTATTTTATTTTCTCTTTAAATTGTTTAGGTTAATCCATATAAATCTATATTCTCATTCTAAAAACTTATTTTTATAATGATGTAACTCAAAATCATAATGAGTTGCTAATGTCATGATAATTCTTAACAAGTTTATTTAAAAAATTAAAAAATATATCATTATGATCGATATATTTCTTATGAGTAAAACTTTTAACTATAAATCTGACCATTATATTATTCGATATTACCCTTTGAGTCACATTTTATCTTAAAGATTCATTTGTAATAAGCTCTTTTATAATTATTAGACAATTCAACGAGTTCTCAAACACTATTTTAGTTCATTGATTTCAACTTTTCTTTTATTGCATATATCATTTTTTAGAATAATTACTTTTCATAACTTGTGAAAACAATGAGAGATCCTTTTCATTCCTATATTATAATCTAATTCTTATAGATATATCATATAATAATAAAAAATTGATAGGTCTCCTTTCCATTTAAAATCTTCTTACAATTACTAGTTATGATTGTTCTATAAGATTATTAGCAACAACATCAACATCACGTGAGAGTTTATCAATATTATTTTATTATTCACACTTATCAATTCTTTTAGTGATTTAAAGAACAATAATCTCTCGAATATAAAATAATAAAGGAATATCAACCTGTATTTTCTCAATATCAAGATTAAATTTTAAGATTTTTATTCCCACTAATTCATAATTTTCTAAAAATTATGTATTACTATATTCAACTATCCTCATATTATGTTTAGGACAATAATGTATCATTTTCAATCTTTCTAGATAAATAATAAAATACTCAGAAAATAGTTATTAAATTAAATTTTTTTTCATAAGAATTGAAGACCCTTCCTTATCTCCATAACTCCATAAGGTAATCCTAAGTATTATAAATGCCTTAAGTTTAATTTCCTATAAATCTATTACTTAAAAGAAGTCAATAGAATAAGCTTATTATGAACCATGTTTAAGATATGTATAATTGTCCTTAGAGCTTCTTTTTATATTAATTCGAAAATAAAAAAATAACTCATCATGCTCCTAACCATATCCATATGAGTACAATTTCATCATTTAGCAATCTTATTCTATTATGACACATGATAAAACATACTGAACGCAAATACTCCGCTTTTCTTGGAATCTAATAGAAGAATCATAATTATGATCGAGTTCATCGTAGCTATCATAAAAGTTATCACATATGTTAAATATGATAATTTTGACTTTTTCTATCTAATTATCTCTTGATTTTATTTATGGACACCAAAGGGTGTCAATAGCTTGAGACTCAACATGAATTAGATATATACAGTCATATCTTAATAGGTTATCTATAAAGATGATAAAATATTTCTCTCTACTAAAACATAAAACATGGAGTGACCTGTAGATTTAAACATATATAATCTCAAAAGTTTATGAACTATATTTCATTCTAATATTTGATTATAGGATTATTATAAATTCAAGATTCATATTAATTCTATATGAACTATTAGACAAAATTTTAAATATATTGAGTTTACAATCATTAAAAGAGAAACAATATCCTGAAAATTCTATGTAAATAAACTAAATTTCTAGGATTGTAAAAACATATCATAGCATGGATACTCAAGATCCATAAAATGAATCGTCTCTAGGCATAGGTAATAAGTATCAACTACTATCATTTTTGCTTTAAGATGATTTCTTATAATGATGAATATTTTACACTCTTTTAGTTTTCATACTAAACTGAATCTCTATTATTAGTAATATATGTTGAAGCATCAAAATCAATTTATCAAGTATTAGAAAAATATTTTTGTAACATCTCATTTAAAACATACAAAGGTTAGACTTATACCTTTTCCTTTCGAATGAAAACCTTACATTCCTTCTTCATATGATATTTCTTGTCATACATGTAGTACTTTATTGTGAAAATCTTTCGAGTTTATATAGTATATATAATTGAAGTAATTTACATTTCAACTTTCTTTTATTGTTATCTACCTCTTGAGTAATACTTAAAATATTATGAATCTTTCCTACTTTAATTTTAACTTTTTCTATACACATATACTAATCACGTTATTTAAATTTTATTTATCCTTAATTTTATTATAGTGAATTTTAAATGAGCTAAACTATGAAGAAATAAAGATGAATAAATTTTATGAGAAAAAACTTAATTACATTCATGCCCAATATTCTTAAGCTTACAACTTTATCACTCGTATTGACGATATAATTTTGAATTTTTCAAATATTATTATATTAAATTTCAGTCAGTTTTTTATTAATATGTTAGTAAATGACTTACTAGTAAATTTAAATTGACCTTTAAATATTTTAGTGTGTTAGTCATAGAATAAAATCTAAATAATATTAGCAATTGAGTCTTTTAGATCCTTTTTAATCATTTATCTTAATTATTTATTCTATAAAACTCTCGGTAGTTATGTTTATGATCCTTTCAACTAGTCCAATCAAGATCTAACATACATAATATAAATTGCATATACTCAAATTATTTATAATAATTTAATTCAGAAAATATATAGATATTTATAAAAATACAATAAAGGAAGTACCACTATAATAAAATAAAATAATATTAATACTTTGATTTTTTAATAAATGTTAAACTATTGATATCATCTTTATTTCACTTTTGAATGAAATATTGACACATTTAATGTTTATACAAAATTATTTATAGAGGCTTGATATCATCGTTTTGGAATAGTATTATTATAATTAGATATACAACCATAAATCATAACGATATCCAAAATATTATCACACTACCTTATCACATAATTATTCAAAATATATTTTTTAAAGATTATTTAAATATCCTAATTATGTATGTTATTATGAATATTATTTTTTAATATCAAGTAGGACTAATTCGTTAACTAATTTTATAAGTTATTGGTTTAGGCCACATCGGTGACTATAAGATTTATATAATAATATAAAATATAATTTAAAATATCATATAAATAGTAAAATATTTATTATAATTTATATCTCATAAGTCTGACAACTACTAATTAGATGAAATTTAGTGATGTAAGTTCTAAATAATATTTACTAAATTTTTTTAATCTAATAT
Organism: Musa itinerans; assembly: GCA_001649415.1. Lineage (NCBI taxonomy): Eukaryota > Viridiplantae > Streptophyta > Magnoliopsida > Zingiberales > Musaceae > Musa > Musa itinerans. The sequence goes on along the minus strand of LVTN01000532.1, from coordinate 18,136 downwards.
ATATTAAAATAGTTTAATAATAATAAAATAATAACCATAATAACTATTGAATAATAATCAGCATAAAGAAAAACTCATATAATAATTATAATTATGATAAAATATAAATCATACCTTTATGTGAAAAATAAATATTATTTCATAATTTTAAGCACATGCATATGAATAATTATATAAATATCCAAGAATAATAATTAAAATTTAATTATCACATGTAAAATTTTTATCAATATGCTATATAAGAAGACTATAAAAAAATCATAATTTATATTTGTTTAATTCTATATAAAATCGTTAGATTAGTTAACTTTATTTAATTGGGTAAGCCCAAAATTAAACTAAATAACAGCTCAATTAAATCAATAAAAAATCAAGTTGATCAAAATAAAAAATTATTTAAAAAAATAATTTGCTTTTGATTCGATCAAAACTTAATTGATCGAATTTAAATCCAATCAAGTAGTCAAAATACAATCATAATCAAGTTCGATCAAAATATTTGATTAAATTAATTAATTTTATGATCGAGGTCATATGTCAAAATATTTTAATATTTTAAGTGTAAAACTATAATTTTTTATAGAATATATAATGAAAATATTCAATTTTGAACAACATAATCGAAAAAATAAATTAAATAACATAGGTTGAAATTATTTAATTTTTGAGGAGTAAAAATATCTTTTTAGTTAAAAAAAAAACCCTAAAACCTCACTCGCAACCGTCGCCATTATGTTCCACTATGCCCATGTGCGGGTCTCGCTAGTAGTGCACTAGTCATCCACCGTTTGCATCCTGCTCACGATGGTGCAATTCTCACCTGACTAACTAATAGCCTCACCATCGTCACATCATGTTGTCACGCCCATAGATGATTGTGCATCTTGTCACAGACAAAGTTATAAATAAGGTGTTTGATATAATGCTTGTATATGTCTATGTCTTTATGTTTTATTCATGCTTTGCACAGCATGTAAAGAGCTTACAATAGGCTTGACCACCCATTTTGTTTGGATTTAGTGATTGTTTTGGGCTCCTAAATTTAGGTTTTGTGTAGTCGTTGCACAAATGCAAAATTGTCCAAACACAAGTCATTTAGACTATCATTTTGGTAGTTTTCTACCTTTGTAGAGTAGTATAGTATAACACCCAACAGCTACTCGGATGGCACATAACTAAATGGGCCTTTGGGATAATGTCTAGGTTAGTTCACTGTCTTATTTTACAACAATGTCATATGAGGACTTGTGAGGAATTTTGATTGTAATGGACCACCTTGGACCCTTTATCGCATGACCAGTCACAATTTCCAAAGTCTATGTTTGTAATTTGCATTATCTATTAATTGTTTGTTGAAATGACTGCTTGTATTAAACACTTTATCTAACTCATCTTCTCTTTTATATGTTTATAAAGGACCATAAGAGATTTTGGGGAGACTGACCCTTTGCGGATGGATACGCAAGGGTGCTGTGATAGATAATATCAGAGTAGGATAAGCACACTTAGAAACACTTGGCATATAAATGTAAGGGACCTAACAAGGCTGCATTGAGGGTAGTCAGCATGCGCGATTGTTTGAGGGAAATAAGCATTGAGACAGGGAAAGGAGTCACTCAGAAAAACAAACATCGGAGATTGACATTCAAAGGAATGGATAACTTTTCATGTGAGAGGCACCACAAGAACAAGTGAGTTTGGAAGAATGCATAATACACAAAAGTTGAGATAACTGAGTTCGAGCTATAGCTCAATGTTGACAACTAAACTTAGCGGTGCTCAAGGAAAGTGGGGCACTTGGCAAAGGATAAGACCACACAAGAAGGGATAGATTGCTTGGCGACTAAAAGAGTTATGCAAAGTTCACAGAGATAAGGGAAATTGCTAACTCGAAGAACTTAGTACTCATGCAAGAACTTGTATGCGGACGATGGACCGTTCATGACCATCCCAAGGCGATTGAAACTTGATGTCATGGAGCATTAAAACTTTCTCTCCAATATGGGAAGGATACGTTCGTAGGAGGCTAAAGTGTGCAGCAAGTTTAGCATGATGCTAGTGCTAGTCATAGTGCTAGTCATGCCAATCATGTGAGTGATGACATGTGTAACATGGTACGTACTCTTTTTACTTATTATTATTATGACACTTTCTCACTTTATATTGCTCGTTGTATATATATATTGTGATATTCATGAATCTGTGCAATGAAAATCGAATCATGATGAGGTCATGATAATGAGATCGATTCGCCTTTAAACAAAGACCCTAAATAATCCCGATCATAGGTTACTCGAGAGGGACATTGAGATAACTGGACAGATTGGTGTATTGTATACCCATCTATATGATGGAGGTGATTGGTCTCATAACTGCTCGTGTGGGGATACTAGGGGTATAATACAAGTATTCATTGGAGAATGAGTCCACTAATTGATCCGCTTATGAAATGCTGGATGGTTGATGATACCTCATTGTCAGACAGCGATTTCGTCTTATTGGTGGTGTATTTGGTTCTTAGACTTGAGACACCAATGATGTCTTGCATGAGTACGCCACTCTTTGATACTAGACTTATAGGCTTGGAAGTTCCAAATCTAGTACAATCGATCATTGAGAGTGGTAGTCAACCTTACGAGGGCTATTGAGTATCGATAGAGGATCATCCGCACTCGGTATCACAAGAGAAATATCCTATGTGTTCTTGCTCAAACAAATCCTTAGCTAGGGTCATTCGAATTGAGAGAGAAAGAGTTATCCGATTAGAGCGAGACTTGAGCAGAAACTCTATGGGCTTGACAGCACCATACCCGGTATACCGTCTCTAGAATATTAAATGGATAAGGGACTATAGATATACAGTAACTGAGGACAAATAAGTCCCAAGGATTAGATTTCCCTGTAACTTATGAGGATTGCGGCATAGTGGCCTAGTACGTTCGTAGTCGATGAGTCGAGTGAATTATTATGAAGATAATAATTCATTGAGCCAGACAGAGTTTTGACAAGTATAACTCACGACCAACTTGATATTGAGCCTAGAGAGTCGCATACATATGGTAGGTGTTACAATGAGTAGATGTACGAATATGAGATATCCATTGGAGCTCATATCTTATTGGATATCTAATAAGCCCATGAATTATTGGATCCTATAGATGAAATTCAATAAGAGCCAATGAGAGATTATTGATAGAGATCCATTAATCTAAGAGGCTTGGGTAGTTGGATGAATATCTAATACTCAATATGGCACGATATATTATGGTTAAGTTGACAAAGGACCTTTATAAATAGGAGGGAACCAAAGGGCCATAAGCTATGCCTTTTTTGCTGCCACCTCCTATTCTCTTCTCCCCTTCTCCTCTTTAGCCAACAGCCCCTATTTGGGGTGTGGAGATTTGGGCAGTGATTCGAGGAGCGTTTTCATAGCCCTTGTTATTTGAATCACCGCTAGAGAGGAGGATAGTTGACCTCATTCATCCTCTCCTATATATGTGTAAGAATTTAGGGATATACGATCTCCCCAAGTAACACAACTATCTCACACGTGCTTTTCAACTTTGTGGGTTTTTATGCACCAATCTTCGCATGATGATAAAACTTTTTTTTGTGAAAATATGAGAATTTTCTTGTTTTTCTTCCATTGCGCATGCGATGTCACCCATAGATTTCCTTACAGGTAGGCCTTAAGGGGTGCAGTGGGGTTTGTATTAGCGAAGAGTTATAATCTAATAAATATGTTCACAGGAGTGAAACAATGCATAATTTATTTAGCAAATCAAAGTAGTCTAAGAGGATGGTGGTCTCCGAAACTTCTAGAGGGAAGGATGCGAAGAGAAATTTGCTCCAACAAGATAGATATCTAAGAGAGATAAGTTCCGATTCTCCAAAGGAAGAATCATATGTAAAAAACCGCACATGTTGAGTAGGGATACTTCAAGACAATAGCTCCCCAATGCTCAATGGATCGAGTAAGCAATATGGAGTCATCACATGACCTCGCACGAGGTAATCCTTTAGTTGACCTATTGCGAGATCAAGTGGGGGAGCGACCCAAGATAACACCAAACGAATATACACTTAGAGTCGATATGAAGATCAGACTCAATAGATGGCAAACCTGTAGAATGGTGGGCGTAAAGGCTTCTATCAACTTAATGCAAACCGAGGAGTAGAGCAACTTGGGTGGAACTTAGTGAAGTGCCTAAGCCGCATAAAGGGAGTCAACATAAAAGATGGAACATGAAGTAGAGGCATGAAGCTTTCCTTAGATAGAGGCCAAGGATATGAACTATTGCATAGGCAAGAGCGAGATTATGTCATTCCATGGGTCCCTCATTTTGATGGAGCAGACTAATCTTGTATTGTGCTAAAGTTGAATTGAGTTTTGAGGCACATGCACCTTATCTTGACGAAGCATTTGACGGAGGAACTAAGGTGACTCAACTTGCATAGGCGAAGTTGGGGTCAGAAGGCCTTGGCATGAGACAAGAGGATGAGGAGGTGGGTACTCTTGAATAATATATTGTAGTACTATCATTCGAGTTATCACGAAAGAAGCGGTGCATAGTGGAGATTATGCTAGGGGCAAAGGCCCAAGATTCAAACAATGACGTACTAATTTCATCAAAGTCAGTGCACTTCGAGAGCTGCTAAGTAACAGACTATTTTAAAGTTGCACTTCATCTAGATGTGACGCAAGAAAGGGTGGATGAAGGTTGATTACCAAAGGAGCAAACATAATCGGAGGTGGCGGAGGCCTTGCAATGTATTGGCAGAGGCCACACATAGAGAGATTGAAGTCCGAGTTCATCTCACAAAGATCAGAATGCAATAGAAATGTCACTAAGAGGCAACATAGTACAGCGGATCATGGTAGAACAATTTAAGACAATACGATACACATGGGAGAAGTCTGGTGAGGAATAGTTCAAGGGAGTCGTCACGCAGACTACCTAGAAACAACCAATCTAGGCATTTATCTTGAGGGTTTTCTAGCTCATAGAGTGGTGTGAAGTGTTAGCTAGGATAGCACCTAGGACTTACTTAGGTGGCACATAGCTAGATGAGCTTTTTGGGTAGTGTCTAGAGTTGGTTCACTGCTTTGTTCCACGATAATATCATGTGGACACTTGTGAAAATTTTTGGCCATGACGGATCACCTTAAACCCTTTGTCGCACAACCATTCAGAGCTTATGAAGTCTATGTTTATAATTTACATTACATATCAAGTGTTTGTTGAAATGACTGCTTATGAGATCCCAAGTTAAATGCTTCCTATAACCTGTTTTCTCTTTTGCAGGTCCTTAAGAGACCATAAGAGATTTCGGGAAGGTTGACCCTTTGCAGATAAATACACAAGGGTGCCACATAACTTAGGCAAAACCAGCTAAGTCTGTGATAGACTGACGACCACACCATCGCCACGCCATCGTGCCCACACGCAATTGTGCATCGACCGGTGACCACATTACCATCATGTTGTGCTATGCTATTATGTCCACTCATGACTATGCACACACGCCGTCCAATGACCCTCATGCTTCCACCCATGTGCAGTTGTGCCCATGCTTCCGCCTCCATAATTATTGGGCTTCAATGTCCAATTGATGCGACCACAGTCGGTAAATATGATAGCAATGACATTGCTGCAACTACTACAACCATTGTAGGCAACGATACTATTGTAGCCGTCGTGCTTAGTAGCATTGTTGCAATCGTTGAGAATCATGTCATTGTTATAGCCATCATGATAGCCATCATGCTTATCATCACGATAGCGATAATATTACAATTGCTTATGACCGCCAAATGACTATTGCACACAAATAGTTGTGGATGGGACCGCTTATGAGTGTCCTACACTATGGTGCTTTTGTTACATGCGATAGCACTTGTATGCAATCATTGCTCGCGACTGAGTTGATGACCACAAATAGTCATCACCCTCAATAATATTGGATCTCTAATATTGGAAGACCTATAATCGAATTAAACTGAAGACTGATGAAATAATCAAAATGAATTTATAAGAACCTATAATCGCCAAGCATTAAAGTATCGGTTGGTGACACATCTGTTTCCTCCGGCAGAAAAGGAAAAAAAAAGGAAACAAAGAAAATATCAAGAAAAGATAATTTTCATCCTTTTCCCCGTAACCTTCATAATTTTCAACTTATTTGTGCCGGATTATTCACATGAAGCAAACAAACTAGCATAGCTTAAGGTCCAATAATGGCCAGCATATCTTTATGCTGCTTTGCAAGTAGTATGCCCTAGATAGACCATCAGAAGGTGTTTTGCACTCCGTAACGCCACATTCACCAACAATCACAAATCATAATTATATAGCAACACGATTCAGGTGCTACTAAAAAAGAGACAGATTATTATAGGACTATTACCCATTGATCTTTTTTGGTAGATGATGTAGTTATCCTGTCATTGCCCTCTTTCTCATTAAACTCTATCTAATCACTCTATAGTTTTCCCTATTCCTACATATTATTAACTTGGTATGGACAAAAGTTCTCCACTTATCCAAAATTCTTTTTGTTATCTGCATTTTACTCGTAACAGAAAGCTCTCCTCTGCTGCGCTTCCATTACAGCAGCACAAAATCTGTTTGTTGTTTTGAGATGGATGGATGATTATGGTAGCATGTCTAGCAATACACATAAGATGAAAATATAGGCAAGAATGGAAAGGTTCCAGCACTATGCATTTGCCTCGGGGGTTTCAAATGATGGCCAATATCTTGCAGTTGCAGTTCATAAAATGCCATTCCACAAGTTTAATGCATTCAAGCAAACCTCACATGGAGACATACCAACCATCAGTGGCAACCACAATGAGATGTCGTTCTACTTGGAACTAACTTGAAAGTTGCTCCTAAAACCAGCATCCTCTGGATGTCTGTGGTTTGTTTTGCCTCTAATTCATTTTTCATTCTACAAATTTTAACTCAAGTTCAATAATATAAAATCATGGTATACATTCAATCAACTAACCTAGATGGATAATTGTGACCCCTCTCTTATCTGGATCCATCTCACATCAATGACAACCTCTAACACTAATAGTTAGTTTAGACAATTAATTTCTGCAACAGGATTTCAGCTACAAGAAACTTCCAAATACTGCTCTAAAAAAGTACAAAAGAAAGAAACAGCCATTGTTAATGATGATGGAGCATTTTTGAACATTGCAAATGAAGGAAGCCCACCAAAACAAATTGTTGCAATCAAAATGACAAGATATAATGTTAAAAGGTGGTAAGCCAGCAGGAATACCAAAAGATACATTCCAAATTTAATAAGGCAAGCCAAATAACTAACAAGCAGATGTCAATATATTTCTGATTGACTAAACAAGACTAGCTCAATCCTTTCTGATAATATACACTATACAGAATGCATAAAACAGGAGACTACTTTATAAGCATCCATACATGAGCAGGTGCAAATTCAAGTCTTAGCTAACATAAATACATTTGAACTCCCACAAGGGAAAAGCTACCCTCTGATCTCCTGAAAAGAACATAAGGGAAAAAAAGTACAAAAGAAAGAAACAACCATTATTAATGATGATGGAGCATTTTTTAACATTGCAAATGAAGGAAGACCACCAAAACAAATTGTTGCAATCAAAATGACAAGATATAGTGTTTAAAGTTGGTAAGCCAGCAGGAATACCAATAGATACATTCCAAATTTAATAAGGCAAGCCAAATAACTAACAAGCAGATGTCAATATCTTTCTGATTGACTAAACAAGACTAGCTCAATCCTTTCTGATAATATACACTATACAGAAGGCATAAAAGAGAATACTACTTTATAAGCATCCATACATGAGCAGGTGCAAATTCAAGTCTTAGCTAACATAAATACATTTGAACTCCCACAAGGGAAAAGCTACCCTCTGATCTCCTCAAAAGAACACGAGGGAAAAAAAAGTACAAAAGAAAGAAACAGCCATTGTTAATGATGATGGAGCATTTTTGAACATTGCAAATGAAGGAAGCCCACCAAAACAAATTGTTGCAATCAACATGACAAGATATAGTGTTTAAAGTTGGTAAAGCCAGCAGGAATACCAATAGATACATCCCAAATTTATTAAGGCAAGCCAAATAACTAACAAGCAGATGTCAATATCTTTCTGATTGACTAAACAAGACTAGCTCAATCCCTTTCTGATAATATACACTATACAGAAGGCATAAAACAGGAGACTACTTTATAAGGATCCATACATGAGCAGGTGCAAATTCAAGTCTTAGCTAACATAAATACATTTGAACTCCCGCAAGGGAAAAGCTACCCTCTGATCTCCTGAAAAGAACATAAGGGAAAAAAAGTACAAAAGAAAGAAACAACCATTATTAATGATGATGGAGCATTTTTTAACATTGCAAATGAAGGAAGCCCACCAAAACAAATTGTTGCAATCAACATGACAAGATATAGTGCTAAAAGGTGGTAAGCCAGCAGGAATACCAATAGATACATTCCAAATTTAATAAGGCAAGCCAAATAACTAACAAGCAGATGTCAATATCTTTCTGATTGACTAAACAAGACCAGCTCAATCCGCTTCTGATAATATACACTCTACAGAAGGCATAAAAGAGAAGACTACTTTATAAGCATCCATACATGAGCAGGTGCAAATTCAAGTCTTAGCTAACATAAATACATTTGAACTCCCGCAAGGGAAAAGCTACCCTCTGATCTTCTCAAAAGAACATAAGGGAAAATAACAAGGTCTTAAGTAGGAAGTAATGCTCTTCTGTATAGCATAAAAAAGTGCATGCAGAAGGCCTGGAATTAGTGTTCAGATATATTTTAGGATGACACAACTACTTCATCAAACCTACATGATGCTATTAACCTTAAGCACATCCCACCATTGAGAAACCTCCAAAATTTCTGAAATGAGAAGACACTGAGATGAAGGGGATCAACATGCTCGGTGATATCAAGTTACCCATAAGGTATCAAGTGAAATGTCAATTATTGCTTCTCTAGTTTCTATCCGCAACAGCTTTAGACATGCACAAGAAAATAAAATATCTTACAAGCTTTACACAAGGAGCTATATTAAGAGGGAGGGGAAAGAAACAACTATAACTTATCTTGAATCTATTAACTGCATTAGTTGTGTAACTTCAACGAGAAATCGATGCATGCCTAGAAATAGTTTCCCTTTGGCCGGTCCTATTGAAGAGGACACTATCCCATGTCAATGGAAGGACACCCATCCGTAATGTTTAGGAAATTTAGTTAGAGTAGTTTAGACTATTCAAATTTGCACAAAATGGATGCTTAGAATACTAAGAATCTACATCCCAATGCACAACAAGATATAAGGTAATTATGAGAGATCAAGGCTTCTGTATGCCAACAGAGGAGCCTTTTTAATAATTCACTTTTTATTTTCCTTGCTTTTTCTTGGCTCAATGAGCAGTCTGTCCATTCTCAACACTCAGCCCATATAACACGCCTGCATATCTCTCAGTAGAGCCACTAAAGAAAGATTCTTTCAACTTCCTGAAAGCACACGACGTGAGCAGGCTGTCGGAACCAGCCTGGTGGCAGATCCCGACCCTCTCAACATCAAGCAGCTCGGCGAGCTTGTTCAGCCCCCCATGGAGGCTGTTGCAGAACTTCATGAGATGCTTGATGTCGTACACGGTCGGGAAGTATATCCTGATGAGATTGAAGAAGCCGGCCTGGGTGTCGGGGAGGTTCTGGCAAGTGAGCACCTTAAGAAGGTAGCCGAAGTCATACCCGCTGTGGAAGGTGACCCAGTAGATGGAGTCATTGAGCACGATACCCGACGACATGAGGAGCTCGCCGAAGCGGTGGGCGTCGATCCCCTTGTCGTTGTTCTTCTTGAAGTCGATGCCGCTCTGGCGGAGGAGCTCGATGGAGTCTGTCGCGAAGACGTCCAACTGCATGTCGAATTCGCGGAAGTTGAATTGCCATACGCAGCCGCGGTCGGTGCCGCAGGTGGGGAGGTTTCCGAGCTCGTCGGAGAAGGTGAGGCCGAGCTGGATCAGCTTAAGCATGTCGACGTTGGCCTTGAGGGTGGCATAGTTAAAGTCGGAGCTGGTCCGGAAGCTTCCCAAGGGTCGGCACACGATGCCGGGGAACTCCGTGTCCATGGCAACGTAGGGGAAATCATCCACGATCTCGCGGATCAGGGCAAACTCCGCCTCCAGGTTGTCGCTCCACACCTCGCGAATCTCGACAGTCTCGCTCTTGGGAAGGATCGACGACATCGCACCAACATCAATCAAGATTAAGAACCCCAACAGATCGATCTAGATAGGACGCGGAGAGGGGATTTAGGGTTTGAGGGATCGGATCAGAGGACGAAGAGGGGATCGTATTCTTGGGATCAAAGGGGAGGGGAGGGGAAAGCGCGGGCGGTAGTGACTAAGGACGCGGCATCAGCCGGTCCTCAAAGAGGTCCGATCATGGAGATGGCGGAGGAGGCAAGGAAGGGAAGAGGAAGAGAAAGGAACGGAAAGAGATGAGGGCGAAATAGTGTGGCGTCACGCGTTTCTGGTGCACCGCTAGCACCGGTTAAGCCCGGGGAAGAGAGGCTGCATGGCGAACTCTGGTTGGTAAGACGAGGGGGGTCCTCTCCGGCGCGTTTGCGGCCCGGGTTCACGTTGCGGGTCGGGTCTTCTCTGCTCTACGGGAGTGCATCGCGTTGGGTCCCAGCTGGAGTCCAGGGGGCCCACTTGGTGCGTCTGTTATTTGTGGGCATTCTAGTGTCATTAAGTAATAGGAATGACTTTGATTAGTTCATTATCCTTAATTAAATTACAGACATTCAGATTTTATTTCAGCAAAATTTTTACCTTCCAATTCTTTAATTGAACACCTTTTCACTTTGATCATCAAAAGTTTTTACTTTACAAAATTATTTTATCATCAGTTGTTCTCGTAAAAATATTATTATAGCTAATAAAAATCATTTTTTTAAAAAAATAGTACAAAAAAATATATACATAATATGATAAAAAATCATAGAATTACCGCCTCAGCATTTTCATGAATTCTTTCTTCCCTATTCTTACACAGAGCTAAAACGACAGTTATTTACATGGAAGAATTAGAAGGAGACGTCGCCGTTGGTTGCGCCGCCGACGGAGGCTGTGTCATCACCCTGCCACGTCCAAACGATGTCTTTTAGCCCCGGCCGCACGCCCTCGTTGCAGAACTTGGCGTACTCCAAGGTGTCCCCCGAAGTCTTGGCAAACTCAACTACTGCTATTCCCGCCGCCACCTCGAACACCTCCGCGGCTACTGCCAGCCGCCCCTTCCGCCCCTCCGCCTTCCCCTCCATCTTCACCTTGTACGACTTGGTTCGCTGCACGCCGAACCCGAGGGCTCGCCCTACTCCCTCCAGCCGCTCCATGATCGCCGACGCGGGCGACCGCGATGTGAACACCGTCCCCGCCTTCCGCTGGCTCTCGAATAGGCTCGAGAGATTGAAGCCCGAGGACAGGGAGGAGATGAGCTCGAACGCGTTGTAGAATCTCGGAGTCCTCGGGTTGTCCTCCTCCAGTTCCTCCGGCGCCTTTGGCGGTGGCGGAGGGATTTGGATCGGAGCCGGGCCGCGAGGGCCTTTCTTGAACCACGGGTGCTGCATTACTGCCGTGATGGAGATGCGCTTCTCGGGGTCGACGACGAGGAGGCGGGAGACGAGGCGGCGGGCTTCTCTGGAGAACCACGGCGGGATTCGGTACTCCGCCTTGAACACCTTGCAGTACATCGCCGTCAAGCTCTCGTCTTGGAAGGGGAGGTACCCAGCGAGTAGGGCGAAAAGGATGACGCCGCAGGACCAGAGATCGGCCTTTGCGCCGTCGTAGCCGCGGTGGCGAAGAATCTCCGGCGCGACGTAGGCGGGGGTTCCGCACTGGGTGTGGAGGAGGCCGTCGTGGTGGAGCTGCTCGGGGAGCGCTGAGAGGCCGAAATCGGAGACCTTGAGGTCGCCGTGCCCGTCGAGTAGGAGGTTCTCGGGCTTGAGGTCGCGGTGGTAGACACCGCGGCTGTGGCAGAAGTCGACGGCGGAGATAAGCTGATGGAAGTAGCGGCGGGCCAGGTCCTCAGGCAGGCGGCCACGGGCGACGCGGGCGAGTAGCTCGCCGCCACGGACGTACTCCATGACGAAGAAGATGCGCGACCTGGTGGCCATCACCTCCCGAAGCTCCACCACATTGGGGTGGCGGACCATGCGCATCACCGCGATCTCCCGCTGAATCTGCTCCATCATGCCGGCTTCCCGGCTTACCCGCTCTTTGTCGATCACCTTGATGGCAACGCTCTCGCCAGAGCTGATCTCGCGGCCGTAGTACACCTTCGCGAACGTGCCCTTTCCCAGCACGCGCCCCATCTCGTACTTCCCGAACACCAGCTTCTGCGCCCCTTCGCCCTCCTTTCCCATTCCCGTCGCCCACCTCACCTCTCCTTCCTCTCGGCTGTTCTACTCTGCTCCGACTCGAAGGCGAAGAGGGGACACAACCATGTCGAAGAAAGGCGCGACTTTTGCCATTGCTCCCATCACGTCGTCTCTGTCGACATTTAAAGCAACAAAAGTTGGCGGTGCCCACGCGCCGAAATGGTGCGAAATGGGGCCTGCTTCTTCTCCTTCTGCCGCCGCCGCTTCTTCTCCCTCGTCCTCAGTTTCCACATTACACAAAGATGGATTCTTTTGCCGACTTCTTAGTCCTATTCCCCTCCTCCTGTCACCGTACTCGAATCAAACTGTAGGGAGAAGGTTAGTACGCGCCCGGTGAGCAGAGGGAAGGGAGATGGCTCATCGGCTGCTGTGCTACTCTCGTTGTCTCGACACAGAGAGAGAGAGAGAGAGAGAGAAAGAGAGAGCAAAGCATACCAGAAACAAGTCTTCATCAACCTATCCCTTATCTACAGATTAATCTTTCTTATCTTTTGTTTATGTACAAGTCCATCAAATCTTAAGAACAGTTCGAGATCTGTCATCCAAGTTCAACTCTCCTTTGTGATGGATGGATCATCTCAAAGATGAGCTTTGCTCTCTCTCTCTCTCTCATGACACACAAAGATAACCAAAATCTAACGTTATCTCACATCCAATCTCCTCATGAGAATAGTTACATAAGATATATTAATAAATAAATAAGGAAAAAAAATAAAAGGAAAATGGTTTGGTGGTGAATAGCAGCATCGAGAAGGACCGCGAATGACGTCATGGATAGGATACGAAGAAATGGTTCAAAGATGACTGGAAGTCGGCTTTGGATTACGTTCTATGGTCTCTCACTTCAACCTCCATATCCAGCAACCTCTATCGAATCATCTCCGTACCAATCATTTCCTTTAAGTTAAAGCAAAAAAAGATGGATGAAATGGGTAGAGAGTTCATGATAACTTTGTCGAAGCTTGCATGCGTTAGGATAATACTTATCCTCTTAAGAACACCATCACCAGCTGACAAGAATCAATCACCACAATAACATGTGAGAGAAGATATGTGGAGATCTTTTAGTTTAATTTTATAAGACCAATGATAAAAAAATTTTAAAAGATAAAAAATATTCAAATTAAAATTGTAAGAAAAAATAAGAATCATGGACTTGACAAACAATGAGATAGCAAATTAAGGCTTAATTTCATGATTGTCATAAATTAAAAAAATTATATATATATATATATAATTCTTTTAACCTTTTTATTCATAAAAAAAAATAATAACTTAGACTTGAACTATGAGTTTGTTTCGTATTTATCAAAATTTTAAATTTTAATTTGATCGATCTTGTTGAACGATTCAATGCCATAAGTTCTTTTGACATTTTTGGTTCAATTATCATGTCGAATTGATGAAAATTGAAATTCTTGTCGTTGGATCGATTAGTTTGCTTCGATTTTAATTTTATTTATTTTTATTTTTAAAATAAAAATAATGGATGTCAAGAGTGACCATTCCTTAGTCGACACATGGCACCGAATGCTTGCACGAGGGGAGAGTGGCCCCACCCAAGTGAAGCCAAATCATAAAGGCCAGGAGGGCACTCGTTGAATCCATCCTCCCCTCACTACTGACAATAAACAGTGGTCTAAGACAGCCTTATCATGTCTCTACTTCATGTGATGATGCCTACGCTTTTGGAAGATTATGCTGAATCAGTCTTACAACTTAATCCAAACTTAGCAGTGCAAACCAACTTCACCTCACAAAGCAGCAGCAGAGTGATCGGAGAATAAAAAAGGGCCATCAGTGAGGCCATCCTCGTGGCAGTCAAAATCACAAGACAAAGGAACTTGCAAATGAAGGAAAAATTCTGACGAGCGTTGTCAATGGGAGACCAGCATAGATTGGGACCAAGTCTCAGGTCGCTAGCCGCAATATCTACAGTGTTTATCAGTACCTTAGAATTGGCCTGTAATGAGCAATGGATAAGGCTCTCGAGGACAGGACAGGGAGGCAGCAACCGAGAATATTCAGTTTGGTGAGTGATATTTATTGCGAAGGAATAGTTCACTGTTTGTTTTATTTTTCACAGAATTAGTGATCGATATACTCAATGTCGTTACTTTACTTTTGATATATCCTATCTACTCTATTAGATTTATATAAAGTTGGAACTTATATATTAGGTATATGAAAATCTATGGGCGACATCACATGTGCAGCGGAAGAACATAAAATAAAAAATTTTAAAATTTTCAAAAGGTGTTCATCGTCGTGTGAAAATTTGTACGTAAAAATTAGTGAAACTGAAAACCACGTATGAGATAGTTATGTTACCTAGGGAGATCATATATCCCTAAAATATTATAGATATGTGGGAGAGGATAAAGGTGGTTAAACGACATTCTCTCTAGTGGTGATCCACACGATAAAGACTTTTGCGAAGACGCTCCTCAAATCACTGCCCAAATCTTTACACCTACCATTTAAGAAGGAGAATGAGAGATAAGAATATAAGGTGGTAACTAAGAAGCCTAGCCTATGTCCCTTTAGTTCTCTCCTATTTATAGAGGCCCCCTATCAACTTAACCCTAATGGATCCAGTTTTATTGGGTATTGGATCTCCATCCAACTACCGAAGCCTCTTAGATTAGTGGATCTCTATCCAATAATCTCTCATTAGCTCTTATTGGATCTCATCCATAGGATCTAATAATTCAAGGGTTTATTGGATATTCAATAAGATAGGGACTTTGACGGATATCTCATATCTGAACCTCTATTCGTCGCAATACCTATCATATATGTGTGACCCTCTAGGCCCAATATCAAGTTGGCCATGAGTCATACCTGTTAGAACTCCTCTGGTTTAGTAAACTATTATCTTCATAATAATTCACTCGACTCATCAACTATGGACGTACTAGGCCATTACACCGTAGTCCCCAAACGATATAACGAAATCCAATCTTTTAGACCTATCTATCCTCAATTATCATATCCCTATAGTCCCTTATCTATCTAATATCCCAAAGACTATATATCAAGCATGTTGTTGTCATGCCCATATAGTTTCTCCTCGAGTCTCGCTCTAATCGGTTTTTCTAAGAGAACTTTTTCTCTCTCAATAGCCCTTATAAAGTTGGCTACCACTCATGATGATTGATTGTGCTAGATTTGGAACTTCTAAAGCTATAAGTCTAGTATCAAAGAGTGGAGTACTCATACTGGACATCCTTGGTATCTTAAGTCTAAGGACCAGGTACACCACTAGGATGATGAAATCGCTATCTGACAATGAGGTATTATCAACCATCCAGCAATCCGTGAGCAGATCAATCAGTGAACTCATTCTCTAATGAGCACCTACATTGTATCCCTAGTGTCCCCATACGAGTAGCTATAAGACCAGCCACCTCCATCATAGGGATGAGTATATAACGCATCAGTCTATCTAGTTATCTTGATGTCCCTCTTTAGTAACCTATGACTATGATTATTTAAGGTATGTGTTTATGTTGAATCTCGAATTTTGATGATGAAACTAATTGATAGTATTTATGATTTGACCTGCGTTTTGAGTGACGCAGGATGCTTCGATCAGGGAGAGACAATTAAAGCAGGAAAAATCATATTAGGCCGGAGGAAAACATGTCAGAAGATTGGACGTCACATCGAAGGATCGGTCGACGTATCGACATAAGGCTTCGGGCCATGGATTCGGACATCAGGCTAAGAAGAGCGGATATTACGCCAAGGATATCGGAGTTGCGGAGGTTAATTGGCCGTAAGAGAGGATGATGCGTCGAAGAATCGGACGAAGCGTCGATGGACCAATAACATGCCGGACAACATGATTCATGCTTAGTAATAATTGTTTATATCAAAGTGTGTTTTTATGTGTACAGGATTAACTATGATAGCAAGGCATAAAGTAAAATGAAGCCCCGGAGTCAAGAACGTAATTTCATTGGGAGTTTGAAAGTTCATCGGAAGTCCGGACGTTCGTCAGAAGTTCTATCGGAACCAACCGAGAAGTCCAGGAGTTTGCCAAAGAAGCTCGTCGGAACTCGCCAAGAAGATCGTCGTGAAGTCCAAGAGCTTGCTGGGAGTCCACTAGAACATTGCCGAGAGATCGTCGGAAGTTCATCGTAAGCTCGTTGGAAGAAACCGGACTTTTTTTGCTTAGTATATATTTTAGGACTCGTAGTTAGCACATAATTAGAGTGTGATTTGGGAGGTAATCCCATCAACTATGTTATGAGCCAATTGGGCCTGAAGTTAGGCTAGTTTGGGCCTGATTCAAGGCCCAACCAGGATATTGAAAGCCTAGTTGGCGGTGGCACCGCTTGGGAAACAGCACCCCAGGAATTCTGGGTGGTGGTCCCACCGACAGTGAATGCTGCCAACGGTGGTACCACCCAGTGGCAGATCAAGCGGCGGTAGTACCATCTAGTAACGACGGTGGTACCGTCAGTACCTAGGAAACCTGGGATGAGACCTTTTTAAGCTCCAAGTTTGAATCAACTTGAAGCCTATAAATACCCCTCTCATCCTTGGTTAACTTACACAAGTATTAAGAGTGAAAAA